>CATIWR010197430.1:0-28322 GCA_949677035.1 Omphalea diandra
AGAGCTACTCTAGCAAAACCTAAAATGATTTCGCCTAAGATCGTCAGTATAGTGGTCATCCTTGACTCAACTCCCTTTAGAAGAGGTATCCTTGCTCCATAATATAAACTTGCCCATCATAATCACTGCCATAATACGGGCCTGAGCCATACCAGCATGACCTTTAGAAGGGTATAGAGTGAGAAAAGAGCCATGAGAATTTTCTACTCATTTAATGTGTACCTAGGGACCTCATCAAATTGCAATTCAAATGACCCCATCATCTTTCGGATATGTGGGTAATCAAATTGTTGCAGAGTAATTCGATTTGAAATTATGACACGATAATTGAGAATAGCCTTGAATTTTTCTGATAGGGGGCAAATTTCAATATCCCAAGTGGAAAGTATGAGTAGAGGAATCCCATAGTTTATAAGCCACCCGAAGAAATTTTGTGTCTAGACGGATAGATTAGAGATAGTGCATAGCCATAAGACATACCTAACGTAGATCAGGCCAGACCTAGGATAGGAGAGACTATAAAAATGTTTTTACCATGGTTTGATTACTAAAAGTGGTGGGTTTAGAGAATAAAATCACTGATTCTTATTTATATAAGATAAATAGGTCGATTAATGCCTTACAGCTGTACAGGACTGTACAACCAACTTGAGTAGTTTGTATTGCCAATCAGTGGTATGTACAAATGACTTCCTGGGTTATACAGACCTATTCCCTATGACATTTTGGACAACATTTCTTTGGTGTTTAAGGTTGAGAAATTCATATATACCTGCCTTAAGATGCATATATATATGTGTAAGCAAACATAAAGGGTTTAACATACATTCAAAAAGCACAATTGAAGACCAAATTATGCATTAAAATAAGAACATTTTTAGAATTTGACAAAAATGGGGGGTAAAGTTACCTTAGTGAAACATAAGAAATTCTATCATCCAAGTAATCACTCAAAATCAATAGGGCTTTCGAATAATCCAAATACTAAGTACAACTATGCAAGCAACCAACAAAGTTCAAGAATGTGTTGTACTACAAAGTTCAAGGGTTAGACGCTCTATTGTCTCCTACAGAATAAATAAACATTAGGATGGGTCAGATATAAAGAACACAAAAGCTCAAGTCATGAGCATGCATATATTTTCTTTCATTTTTTATAAGTTTTTTGTTACTAACTTCCATAGGCCATATCTGCTAAGTCACGACCCTTTTCAAGGCAGCGATTAAGTCAACCAATGCTTCAGCCTAGACTCAGGGAATTTGCAAGGAAAAGGAAACACTCTTATAAATGAAGAACGTTGGACATGGCAAAATGCAATAATGATATAAGTAAAAAGAAGTGGGTGGTATCAGCAGACTCGAAGGTAAAAGCGGATAAAGTGAATCGTAATGATATCATCAATCCTATTAAAGATGTCATGTAAGACTCCACCATGTTGTACAATATGGGATCTAGATAAGGTAAAGGCCATGCAAGACATGTAAAGATATGCCAAAGGTTAATAGGTGAATTGTAGAGCACAGAATCCTGACCTACCCATACATGAAATTATTAAAGCAAAAGCTTTAAAGGATGAGACTTGAGTGGGCCTAATTGGTTAAGAAAGAAGTAGCAAACCAATTGAATGCCAAGTTTTCTAGAGGTTGTATCATAAAATAAGGGACATATTGCTATAAAGTGATGTCGCTTGAATGGAAAAACATGGAAGCGATATACTAAAGAATGGCAACTGCCTTATTATATGACTTAATCCATAAAAGAGGTAAAGGTGTATGTGGATGACATGATGGTGAAGTTGGAGACAAGGAAGGGTATTATGAAGCTTTGAAAAAGTTTTTAAATAGGGTCGATGAGTACAACTTGAGGCTGAATCTAAAGAAGTGTGCATTTAAAGCCACCTCTAATAAGCTACTAGGAAATGTGGCCAATGAAAAGGGTACCAAAATGGATCTAGATAAGGTAAAGGCCATGCAAGACATACCTGCACCCAAGACAGAGAATGAGGTCTAAGGTTGCAGTACATTAATCAGTTCATAATAAAAATAACTCCTATTTGTGAGGCAATCATTAAGCTGTTAAGGAAGGACCAACTGGTAAAGTGGAATGAACAGTGTTAAAAGGCCCTCAAGAGAATAAAATAAAACTTGACCGACCCACCAATATTGAAGTCACCAAAACTCAAAAAACCACTAACATTGTATTTAATGGTAAAAGACAACTCTGTTGGTGCAATTTAGTTCAAAAAGATGAAATATGGAATGAACATGAAGTGTATTATCTTATTAAGAAGTTATTATCTTATGAAGTGAAGTATAATTAGGTGGAGAAGACTTATCTAGCGTTGGTGTAGGCCATAAATAAATTGAAGCATTATTTTCAGTCTTACTCTGTGGAAATGGTTTCAAAGCTTGATATGATTAAGTACTTACATGAAGCCCCATCTCTAATAAAAAGGTTGGGAAAATGGTTGATCCTGTTGATTGAGTTTGACATTAAGTATATGGCTAAAAAGGTGATTAAAGGACAGACAATCTCTGAGTATTTAACATAATAACCTCTCAATGAAGGAGAATTTGAATTTTCCTAGTTCCTATACGAGGGACTAGGAGTGATTGAGCCTTAGGGATAGTGAGTATACTTCGAGGGGCCACAAATAAAAGGTACATGTGTAAGGATAATTCAGATTTCATTAGAAGGGAAGCTGTTTCTTGCAGTTAAGAAGCTAGACTACAAAGTAACCAATAATATGGCTAAGCATAAGGCATGCTCACTCAGTCTTAAACTCTTAAAGAAAATAAGGGTAAAGATGACAGAGGTGTTTGAAGACTCACTATTAGTTAATTCACAAATAACAAATGAATGGAAACTGAAGGAAGAACATTTTATCTAATATTTAGAGCATGTGAAGGGATTGGTGTAGAATTTCTAGAGGATCATGTTCCACCATCTATCGAGGTAACAAAATGCAATGGTTGTTGCCTTAGCCACTCTAGTCTTTATTTGGGATAGGTTGGAGGCAATGCCCATGAAGCTATGATCACATTTTGATCTAGGGCACCATATTATATGGGTAAAGGGGTGATGTAAGTGTCAGTAGAGAGCCGCACTTGGTATTTTGATATACAAAGGTACCTAGAGAGCAATGAATATCCTGAAGAAGTTGAGAATAAAGATAAAGAGGTAATTCAAAGGTTGTCTTCATAATTTATAGTCTATGATGGTGTAATGTACAAAAGAATGTTTGATGAAGTCCATTTACAATGTTTAGCAGAGGAAGAGGCTAGTAAGATCATGAAGGAGGTGTATGCGAGAATTTATGGTCCTTAGATGAATGGAAAAGTGTTAGCAATGAAAACTTTGAGGCTAGGGTATTACTGGACTGCTATGGAACATGACTATATTCAGAAAGTCTAGAGTTGTTATAAGTGTTAGGCTCATGATAGCCTTAGTCATTTGCTATCGATTAAGTTGCAAAATTTATTAACCTAAGGCACCAAGAAGGGGGGTTGAATTGGTACTTAATTTAAAAATTAAAAAGGGGGTTAATTTGTTTAAAAAGATGAGTAGGAGAAGAAAGAAATTGACACAAGTGTTTATAGTGATTCAGGTGTTAACTAACCCTACATCCATTCCTCAATTCTCTACAATTGGGTATTTCACTCAACTCAATAGGTGTTTCCAAGCTCACACCAAACTTTTACAACTTGTGTTTATGGCTCACATAACAACCTTACACCTTATGTTTTCAACGCTCACACAGAAACCTCTTACAAGCGTTTTCAAGGCTCACACTAAAACCTCTTTATAAGCATTTTTAAGGCTTACACTAAAACCCCTCACAATGGTGTTTATTGCTCACACCAAACCATCACAAACACATAAATGAGAATTGAAATATTGAGTAGCAAGTTAACAAGAGTTTGGTTACAAATTAATGAATTCACTTGCATTCACCTCTGTTTGGTAAAGAATATATAGCTCATATTCACCAAAGAGATATTAGTCTTAAACTATCAACAAATCTCTAAGAAGTGCTAGGCAGATTTAACATTAAATGTTTGTCAGGCAAAAGCCACAGTCGCTATTACCATATTGCGATCACAAATTTCCAATTTCCATTATGGAGCCAAAAATTTTGGCAGAAAATCTCATCTTTGTCTAATGGCTAGTCCACATGTCAGTTGTCCAGGAAAATATAGTTGTTGCGTTTTAACCACTATCAAAAGTCGCAGTCGCGAGATACCTAAGTCTTGGGCTCGACTAAGACTGTGAATTCGTCAATTTAGTGAGGAAGCTTCAACTCCTTGATTTGTTGTTGGTACCAAATTTTTGCCCTCGCAATTTTTAATCTTTCAACGAACACCTGGGACACCTGACACGCTGTGGTTGTGGCTTTGATTCCCTCCATTGTCACTATGAAAGTCGCAGTCGCGACCTTGGCATGACACTCACCGTGAATTCCTCTGTGACTAAAGCTTTGCAGTCTTTAGATGGTTCGCAACAGCGAAATAGCCCACGAATTCCTATGGCTTAGCTTCATCCTTTCCTATGACTTATTCATCGTCGCGATTTACCACACACACACCGCGAATTTGGATAGTTTTTATATTGTTAGAGATTTTAAATTACATCCTACTTCCAAGGAAAAAATGTAACCTATAATCTACAAAACAACACTTATGAAAATATTAGAACTGATCAATCTCTATTGTCAAGGTCAAAAAGGTTCATGAATTAGGTTAAACCAACCAAGTCCAACAATCTCCCTCTTTTTGATTTTGACAACTTAGATTGATCCTAAAGAAAAATAAATGCATGAGTTTTGAAGTTGTGAGGTTAGAATGGTGAATGATTCAATAAATACTTAAAAATTTCTAGACAAATATCAAAGTGAATTTTTCTAAGTATGACATACAACCAATCAAAGTGTATTTTCTAAGCATGACTACAATGCTCCCCCTCAACTTATGCTATTTTCTTGCAAATTATTTTTAGCCCTTAGATTCTTTGTCTCCTCCTTTGGCAAGATCAAAAAAAGGGTTTATAAGGGAAAAAAAAACAATGCATAACAAATAGATAAGTGTTCATAAGGAGCAAAGACATAAGAATTGCAATTATAAAGGTAAATTCAATCAATCATATAAGATAAAGAATTTCAAAAACAAACATCTTTATTTACTTATAAGGGATCAACAACTTTACATTAAAAAAAAAAAAAAGAAAATGCAAAGAAATCCTATTTTAGAAGATTGGAGAGTCATCATCAACTCTAGAATGGTCTTCCTCATCATTATTGCCTCTGTCTTCAGCTTTGTCGCCTTCTTCAACTTCTTCATTGCCTTCCTCTTTCGAGGCATCCTCCTACTCAGCAAAATCAAGAAGATGGCAAGGAGGAACACCCAATTTCTCTTGCAAATCCACCATATCACAATGAAGGCAGGAGATGAGAAGGAATCTCCTCTTCATCATTCTCATCATCTTGTCGAACTTGCGGTTGATGGTGGTAAGAGATAGTTTGGTTTTGGGTTTTGGTTGAGGAAGAAGAACTGGTAGTGCTCCTTCTTCAATGATGAGTCTCTTCCTTTTGGAGACTTGAGATGTCTCCATCTTCTTGGCCCCAAAAGCACCTAGGGTATATGCATATGTGTCCGAGTGCATGGCTTTGGCATTTATCAAGTAGGTGAGGTCAAGGAAGTTTTAAGAAGGGAGGAGTTTCTTAGTAGGAAATTTTTCATTTTCCTCATTAAGAGCTCCAACAAAGTAGTAGATTGTTATCACATGTGATGGGAGGAGGAATTGGCTCTTTGGTTTGGTGCCCATGTGGATTAATTGATCCACAAGATAGCGAACGATTTGGATAGGCTTGTTTTTAATAAGGCAGAACAAGAAGGCTAGATCCTTTTGAGACACTTTCTCATTGCCATCACCTTTAGCATTTATGGAAAAGGTGATAATAAGATAGAGTATCCAAAAGGGGATGGCTTTGATATATTTAGCTAGGGAAATTTTTGGGCCGTGTTGGGTTTCAATTGAAATTTTAGACCAAAACTCGAAATAGATTACGTCAAGTGCGAAGATAATGAACAGGATATTGTCTCCGATTTGAAGGTTAAAGAGGTTTGACAATTGCTTTAAAGTAATAAAATAAGGATCCACGAAAGCATGAAATACTAACCTATATTGCCCAGCTCGCAATTCTACTTTGCGACTTAGTGTCACTGTGCACATGAATTCCCTTACGACTTCCTCATAACCAAGTTCATCCCGAAAGATGAACTCGTTCCATCCCAAGTTGGAGAGGAATCCTCGTATCTCGTTATTGATCCTAAGAGTCTCCAACAGAAAGGTAGATGGTATTTTGTTTAGAAGGATGATTTTGAAAGAGTTGGCTTTGAAACATTCCTTCTCCTCCTTCGTGATTCCATTCAGAAGATCAAGGGTTGGAGGTGCAGATGGTTAGTTATTGCCTTATCATTCTCTGCTCTAGAAATCTTCTTAGGAGCCATTGACAAAGTAGAGAGATTTGGAGAGATATTTGATTTGGAGTATAATGAAGTGATAATAATCACTATTTAAGGGGGTTATATAACTATTTGAAGGGTGTGAAAATGGCTAGAATTGGAGTAATGAAGAGTTGGAAATGGTTGACAGTCAAATCACTTAATTGTGTGGCAGTTACTAGAATTTACGATCGCTAAATCCATAATCGCAACCTTTAATTTTGAAAAATGTTAGTAACAAACAAAAATCCTCAAAAATCGGCACGTACAATAGTTAGAAATTTGAATTTTTAACTGAATTCGAGTTGGAGAGCAAAATTCACGATCGCGAATTGACATTTGTCAGCTAGGCGATATGAACCTTTAATTAGCAACAATGAGTCAAGGATAGCGATCAAAAATTATAAGGCAAGAAGGATAATCATGAAAAAGCAATATTTGATGATTCAAGTTGTGGTCCACCTAATTTATTGGTGCTTAATTTATGCAATTTAATAGAAAAAAGCACAATTTCATGTAAATTTCAGACAACCAAGGATAGATATCACATACAACCAAGCATATAGTATTCAAACAAAAGATCAAGCTTTTCACTTTAGGGAACTTCCATCAAGCATTACCAATTCTCCCTTAATGAAGTTTAATCTTTCTTCATTTAGAGGTTTATTGAAAATATTCGCAAGTTGATGAGTTGTGTCTATAAATTCTAACTCAACATCACCATTTTGGACATGATCTCTAAGAAAATGATGCCTAATGTCTATGTGTTTGCTCTTAGAGTGTTGGATGGGATTCTTAGAGAGATTAATTACACTAGTGTTGTCACATTTAATAGAAATATGATCAACAACTTTGTTGTAATCCTTTAATTGTTGTTTCATCCAAAACACTTAGGTGCAACAACAACCCGCAGTGACATACTCGGCTTCGATGGTGGATAAGGGAATTGAAATTTGCTTTTTCCTACACCAAGACACTAAGCATTCTCCTATAAATTGGCAAGTTTCAAAAGTACTCTTTCTATCTAAAAGGCTACCAGCGTAATATGCATCTGAGTAGTCTATGAGACTAAAAGATGAATCCCTAGGATACCATAGTCCTAAGTACAATATGCCATGCAAATATTTGAAAATTCTTTTGACAACATTTAAATGTGATTCTTTGAGAGAGGATTGAAATCTAGTACACATACATATACTAAACATAATGTCAAGTCTTGAAGCAGTAAGATAAAGTAGAGAACCAATCATACCTCGATATCTCTTTTCCTCAATTATCCTACCCGATTCATCTTTGTCCAGTTTGATGGTACCACTCATGGGTGTTTTTGCTACTTTGCATCCATCCATGCCAAACTTCGTGAGTATGTCATTTGTGTATTTGGCTTGGTTGATGAAGATCCCTTCTTCGGTTTACTTGATTTGTAGACCAAGAAAAAACTTAAGCTCTCCCATCATTCTCATTTCAAATTCCCTAGCCATACACTTAACAAAATCCTCACAAAGAGATTCAGTAGTAGCACCAAAAATGATATCATCAACATAAATTTGTACTATTAGTGTATCATGTTTATGCCTTTTTACAAACAAGGTAGTGTCCACCTTTCCCTTTTCAAAATCATTTTTAAAAAAAAATGAACTAAGCCTTTCATACCAAGCTCTTGGAACTTGTCTCAACCCATATAAGGCACTATTCAATTTAAAAACATAATTTGGAAAACTATGTGATTTAAAACCAGGAGGTTGGTCAACATAAACTTCCTCCTCAATAACCCCATTTAGAAAAGCATTTTTGACATCCATTTGGAAAAGTTTAAAATTCATATGACATGTATATGCTAAAAGAATCCTAATGGCCTTCAACCTTACAACAGAGGCATAGGTTTCACTATAGTTTATGCCTTCCTCTTGGTTGTAATCTTTTACAACCAATCTAGCTTTATTCCTAGTGATGAATCCTTGCTCATCTAACTTTTTTCTAAACACCCATTTGTAACCTATAATTGGGTGTTCCTTAGGCCTACGAACAGTTCCCATACATTATTTCTCTCAAATTGGTTGAGTTCCTCGTGCATAGCAATCACCTAACTTTCATCATCAAGAGCTTCATAAATTGATTTTGGCTCAAATTGAGAAACAAAGGCAAGGTTATTATCTAAAAGATTAAGTTAAGATCTAGTACTTACACCTTTTGAAGTATCACCAATAATTATGATTTTGGGGTGATGCTTGGGGACCTCCAATCCTTGGGTAGATCTTGACTTGCAAAACTTCTTGTTGATGTTGTGGTTCCTCATATACTCTTAATGATTCAACTTTTGTCTTCATCTTCTTCTCTTGTAGTGTGCTCCAATTCTAAGTTTTCAAAGTCACCTGCAAGATCATCAATAAAAGAACTTTTCCCAAGATCAAGCTTACTAGATTCATCTAAAACAATGTTTATAGACTCTTCAACAACCATAGAACTTTTGTTAAAGACTCTATAGGCCTTACTAGAGGTGGAATAACCTAAGAATATCGCCTCATTAGTTTTTGAGTCAAATTTCCCAAGATTATCCTTGGTATTCAATATATAGCACTTGCATCCAAATACTCTTAGGTATGATATCTTAGGTTTTCTACCATTCCATAGCTCATAAGATGTTTTATTGAGAATGGGTCATTTAAAAAACTATATTTGCAATATAACACGAAGTATTAATGGCTTTGGCCTAAAAGTAATTTGGTAAAGAATACTCATTGAGCATAGTTCTAGCCATTTCTACTAGTGTTCTATTTTTTTGCTCTACAACACCATTTTGTTTTGGTGTTCTAGAGGTTCAAAAATTATGAAAAATCTCATTCTCTAAACAATAAAATGTAAAAGCTTTATTTTGAAATTCCTTTCTACAGTCACTTCTTATAGAAGAAATGAAGTAACCCTTTTCATTTTGAATTCTTTTTTAAAAACTTTTAAAGGCATCAAAGGTATCATACTTATGAGCTAAAAAAGATACCTAAGTAAACCTAGAATAGTCATCAACTAGGACTAGTGCATAATGTTTTCCACCTAAACTAGAACTCCTAGTAGGTCCTATCAAGTCCATATGAATTAATTAAAGAGGTTTAGATGTACTTACAACATTTTTAGCTTTGAAGGAAGATTGATGTTGCTTCCCCATTTGGCAAGGACCACATGTCTTGACTTTTGAGAAACTTAACTTAGGTAGACCTTCCACTAGCTTTCTTTTAGATAAGCTTTGTAAAAGCTCCATGCTAGGATGTCCAGGTCTTCTATGTCATAATCAAGCTTCATTACTAGGAGACATAAGACACTTAAAAGATTGGTTAACCAAATTGTCTAAGTCAATTTAGTAAGTATTGTCTTTCCTTTCACCCTTGAAAATAACCCTTTTATCTACTAATGTGGTAACTCGACATTCTCTAGGATCAAAGGTGACTTTATTACCTTTGTCACACAATTGACTTACACTTAACAAATTATGTTACAAGCCATCAACTAACAAAACATCTTTAATTAAAAGAGCAACCATTCTTACCAATGATTTTAATGCCAATTACCTTACCCTTGGCATTTTTAACAAATGTGACATTGTCACCTTCTTTTTCTTTTAAGGCCATGAATAGCTTCCTATTGTTTGTCATGTGCTTTGCACATCCACTATCCACATGTCAATCATTTGATTCATTGGTGGCTGCTAAACATCCCTACACAACACAAATAAATCATCTCTTCTTTAGTACCCAAGCATACTTGGGTCCTAAGGGGTTAGGTAGTAAAGGGTCCTCCAATTTGAGGTAAGCCATCTTAATGTAATAATAAATATTAATATGTCCATACCTCATACAATAATGACATTGGAGTTTAGACTTGCAAATCTTTCTCCTATGCACAATTTCAGTATGAGTAGGAGGTCTTCTCATACTTTAGTTATAGGAGTGTATGTCAGTGCATAAGTGATGAGGAGTAAAAGAGAATTTTTTATATTTGTGTGTTTGAGCATGTTTCTTGTTGTACATATAAGCATGATTTGCTCTTTTAGCCTTGGCTCTTGAGCCTTGGAGGGCCTTACCTTTATTGTTAGACATAGGTGGCTTAGTAGTAAGAGCACATCTCTTCCTAATGACCTTAATACTTGAAGTTTGAAGTGTTGATGCTCTAACGAATGTAGTGAGTGTAGATTTGGAGGTTGAGGCTTTATTAAATCCCAGACCATGCCTAATTAAAGGAGGCCCTTGTGATACTATGAGTGTATCCAAAGCTTCCTTACCTTTATGAAATTTTGAGATATAGCTTTTAAGCTCAATAACTTATCCCTTTAGAGAGTCATTCTCTTTTCTTAATGAAGTTAATGATGAAGATGATTTAGAAAGATTTTCCATTGACTTTTTGAGTTTTTCATTTGAAGCCCTCAATTCACTTATAAGATCATTAAGGGATTTGTAATCATCCTCTAATTTTGAGCATTTTCTCTTATAAGTCTCTATTTGTGACTTAGAGCTTATAGAAGCTCTTCATTTACATCATCTAAATCATCATAATCAGAATAAGAGTAAGATGAATTGTTTACCTTATTAGAAGAATCCTTTTGAGCGATGAAGCATATGTTGGCAATCTCTTCTTTTTCCTTATCCTCACTTGAGTTATCATCCTAAGTGGCTTTGAAGCTCTTCCTTTTCTCTTTGTCCCCTTTCTTCTTCTTCTTTAACTTTGGACAATCATACTTAATGTGGCCTTTTTTGCCACACTCATAACAAGTTACTTCGGTTGATCTCTTTTTGTGAATAGGAGTAACTTTCTTGAAGTTCCTTCTTTATTTTCTTCTTTTAATAAGCTCCTTGGTCCTTCTAGAGAGCATTGCTAGTTCTTCTTCCTCCTTGTCACTTTCTTCTTCACTTGAAGTAACCTCCACTTCCTTCTCTTTAAAGGTAAACTTGCATGCTAAGGTCTTCCTTTCTTGCTTTTCATATTTTTCTCCTTTGCCCCTCATTTTCTTCATCCCGTCATCTTTCTTTAAGGCCAACTCATGAATTAAGAGTTTGCCTATCAAGACATCCATTGGCACCTTCCCTATTTTCGGGTTGGATTCTTGGATACTATACACTCTAGCACCAAATTTCTTAAGTGGCAAAGATTTTAGTATTTTAGAGTTTACCTCATGATTTGTAAGAATCCTACCAAACTTCTTCATGTTGGTTATGATTATTAGGAATCTATTGGTCATGTCGGTGATGCTCTCATCCTCATTTATCATGAATAACTCCTACTCCTTCACATACATCTCTAGCTGGCTGGATTTCACCAAGGTGGTGCCTTCAAGATAGTTCTCCCATGCTTTCCAAATCCCATGGGTAGTTTGGCAATGTTGTACCCTTCCAATTTTTTCTCTTAAGAGAGAGCTCAGAAGGATTGTCATGGCTCTCTTGTTCTTGCCTTTGGATCTTTTATGTGCTTCAACCCATCCTTCTCTAAGGATTAGTTCTTCACTCCCATCCACCACTTTGGTGGGTGGCTTCCATTCTTTAACAACAACATCCCATAGATCCACCATATTCATATATAGATAGATCTTCATCCTATACTTCTAATGAGTATAATCAACTCCATCAAAATAAGGCTTGATGTGTGAATGGATTCCTTCTTATGTCATTGATCTTTACTCACTCAATTAAGGTTTTTAGTGAGACTTAGCTCTGATACCACCTGTTAGCTTAGGGCACTAAGAAGGGGGGTTGAATTGGTGCTTACTTTACAAATTAAAAAAGGGTTATTGTGTTTAATAAGATGAGTATGAGAAAAAAGAAATTGACACAAGTGTTTATAGTGGTTCAAGTGTTAACTAACCCTACGTCCACTCCCCTATTCTTTATAATTTGGTATTTCACTCAACTTAATAGGTGTTTCCAAGCTCACACCAAACTTTTACAACTTGTGTTTATGGCTCACACAATAACCTTACACCTTGTGTTTTCAAGGCTCACACAAAAACCTTTTACAAATGTTTTTGAGGTTCACACTAGAACCTCTCACAATGGTGTTTATTGCTCACACCAAGCAATCATAAAGACATAAATGAGAATTGAAAGATTGAGTAGCAAGTTAGCAAGAGATTGGTTACAAATTAATGAATTCTCTTGCACTCACCTTTGTTTGGTATAGTATATATAACTCATATCCAC
This sequence comes from Omphalea diandra, assembly GCA_949677035.1. NCBI lineage: Eukaryota > Viridiplantae > Streptophyta > Magnoliopsida > Malpighiales > Euphorbiaceae > Omphalea > Omphalea diandra. The sequence goes on from CATIWR010197430.1 coordinate 12,681, forward strand.
CAAAGTGACATTGGTCTTAAACTATTAACAAATCTCCAATTTGTGTTGGACAGATTTAATGTTAAATGCTTGTCAGGTGAAAGTCATGGTCGCTTCTACTATTTCATGGTCGTGAATTTCTAATTTCCATTGCGGAGCCAAAATTTCGTCGAAAAATCTTGTTTGTGTCTAATGGCTAGTCCACGTGTCAGCTATCCATTGGTTGTCCAGGAAAATATAGTCATTGTTTTCTAACCACTATCAAAAGTCACAGTCATGAGATACCTAAGTCTTGGGCACGACTAAGACTGCAAATTCCTTTGTTTGATGAGGAAGCTTTAACTTTTTGAGTTGCAGTTGCCACTGAATTTTTGCCCTCGTTATTTTTAATCTTTCAATGGACATTTAGGACAACTGGAATGTTGTGATTGTGGCTTTAGTTCCCTCTATTGTCATTATGAAAGTCGCAGTCGCAGTTGCGACCCTGGTGTGACACTCACCATGAATTCCTCTGTGACTAAAACTTTGCGGTCTTTGGATGGTTTGCGGTAGTGAAATAGCCCATGAATTCCTCTGGCCTAGATTCATCCTTTCTTGTGATTGATTCGCAATCGTGATTTACCATACACACACCTTGAATTTGGATGATCTTTACATTGTTAGAGATTTTGAATTCCATCCTACTTCTAATGAAAGAATCTAACCTATAATCTGCAAAATAACACTTATGAAAATATTAGAACTAATCAATCACTATTGTTAAGATCAAAAGAGGTTCATGTCTTAGTTTAAACCAACCTAGTCCAACAGAATTTGACCTCACTTTAGTCATTCATCGTATAGGTTATCGATGAAATTGGAGAAATCAAATCAATTCTCATAAAAAGGCATAGGTATATTATTGTGGTAGTAGACTACTTTTTAAAGTGGATAGAAGTTGAGGCCTTCGACAAGCTGGGACCAAAGCAGATGGCATGATTCATTGAAAAAACCCTAATATGTCACTATGGCGTGCCACATCATATTGTCACAAATCACGATGTCAATTTCCAAGTAAAATTCAAGGTCATATTAGGAAGATACAACATAACACCTTATATGCCATAAGCTAACATTGCAGTAGAAGCAACAAATAAGAATATCAAAAATATCCTTGCTAAGATGGTTGAAACATATAAGGACTGGTATAAGAAGTTACCATTTACTTTATACGGTTATCAAACTATGGCAAGGACATCGAACGAGATGATGTTGTACTCCTTGGTATATAAGATAGAAGCAGTATTACCAATTAACTTAGAAGTGAAGTCTTTATCAAAATTGGTTGAATTTGACATTCCTAAGTACCAATGGGTAAGAAGTAGATTCGAATAATTGACTTTGCTAGAGAAAAAGAGATTGAAAGCCCTTTATCACATTCAGTTGTATCAGGCCAGGATGACCCACATGTTAAGTAAGAGTCGAAAGAGTGCAACTGACCACTAGTGGACCATTGATAGGACAATAAGATGACAACAGAGAAAACAAGGATGAATGAGCAAAAGATTAAGAAGATGAAAGCATTGGGCAAGACAATCAGATGATCTAATGTGCCAATATTAAAAGTAGAAGTTATGCATTTAATTAATGTGTAATGTGTGAAATGTAAATGATTCACATTAGGCATGTTTCAAATGGAATTACATTTGCATAATTAAAGTAAAATTAGTCATACCTAACCTTGAACTAGAAATAAATATGAAGTAGTCTTTTTTGTGAAAGATCATTATATACTATTTGTTAATATGATGCTTATAGTTTTAGAGGTCGCGCAGCCATGGCATGCAATCTACATCATGGTCAGGCTAAGGGTCTGGATCAATGTAGAAGTCATACATGCAACGACTAGCCCATATAGCCTCAACCTTATCCAATAAGTGCTAAGACAAGGGACCATTTACAAAGGAAGTAAGGAATTGCACCTCAAACTAAAAATCATTGAATAAGTGGCATACACAAGCTAGGTCATAAAATTAGCTTGAAGCTATGGCAAGGAGAATGGCATAGTCACCATAAAGTCCTTAAGGTAACACATAATAGATTCTACCATGGACAACCCCAACGGATGTCGATACAGCAATGTGAGACATTCACTTAGCCCACTTGGCTCTAGTAGCAGCTGGTCTCGATAGAGAACAGTTCGAATGATATTATGAGTAATAAAGCCTCGCATCCATAATTAGAGTAGCCAATATTCCTAACCTTTCTTACGTCCATACCTAAAAATAAAAAAATAAAAAAAAGAAAAAAGAAAAAAGGAAGAAAAGAGAAAAAAACATAATATGCTCATTAGGTTGAAAACCCAAAATGGCGGCCTAAACAAAAATGAGTAGCTTACTGGATTGAAAACCTGCAAGAGCAGTTCAGGCAAAAGTTAGGGCAATAATTAAAAAAAAAAAAAGAGAAATAACATTTTAATTAAGGCAAAAGGAAAAAAAAAGAAGAAAAATGTAAGATGAATTCTTACCTGACAAATCTCCTCGTCTTCCATCCATAGTAAATACTTACCCATCAAAATGGCAGCAACACTGCGAGCCTGAGCTGCTCGAGTATGGACCTTAGAATGGAAGAGAGTAAGAAAAAGAGCCATGACAATTTTCTCCTTACGCAAAGTGTACCGAGGCACCTCTTCTTACTGTATGTCGAACAACTCTACCATTTTTTAGACTTATGGATAATCCAATTGAGGCAGTGTTATTCGGTCTGCAGTGGTGACATAATAGTCGAGAATGATTGCAAACTCCGCTAGAAGCAGGCAAATCTCCACATCTCTAAAATGGAAGGTATGGGTAGTGGAATCTCATAAATCACGAGCTACCCGCAAGAAGTGTGTGTCAAGACAGACAGAGGAAAGGTAACAAAGAGTTGAAAGACATGCCATTAATAAATTAGGCCATATCTAGATTGGGAGAGACCTTAAAAATGCCTTTAACATAGTTTGGGGGACTAGAAATGATAGTTGTGAATAGCATATTTGGAATGGGTATTTATAGAAGAAGATAAGGTTAGTTAGTGCATGATAACTATGAAAAGCCTAGTAGGTTTGTACAGCCCTTGACCAGGTTTGTACAACCATCAAGCAAGGATGTCCAAACCCCAAGCAAGGTTGTATAGCCCTCTAGTACCTAGAAAATGGTGCCTCCAGTACCGAGGCACCTCTTCTTACTGTATGTCGAACAGCTCTACCATTTTTTAGACTTATGGGTAATCCAATTAAGGCAGTGTTATTCAGTCTGCAGTGGTGACATAACAGTCGAGAATGATTCCAAACTCCGCTAGAAGCAGGCAGATCTCCACATCTCTAAAATGAAAGGTATGGGTATTGGAATCTCATAAATTACAAGCCACCCGCAAAAAGTGTGTGTCAAGACAGACAGAGGAAAGGTAACAAAGAGTTGAAAGACATGCCATTAATAGATTAGGCCATATCTAGATTGGGAGTGACCTTAAAAATGCCTTTAACATAGTTTGGGGGACTAGAAATGATAGTTGTGAATAGCATATTTGGAATGGGTATTTATAGAAGAAGATAAGGTTGGTTAGTGCGTGATAACTATGAAAAGCCTAGTAGGTTTGTACAGCCCTTGACCAGGTTTGTACAACCATCAAACAAGGATGTCCAAACCCCAACTAAGGTTGTATAGCCCTCCAGTACCTAGAAAATGGTTTGCAGCCTCTCTTTCATACTGTGGACTTAAAACCCAGTTCGTACTTATTCTTAAAAGCACGTGCATAAATAAGTACTAACCAATAGTTTAACAAACACTCAAAATACAAAATCAAAAGCAAAGATTATTTTCATTGAAAAGTTAAAAACTCCAAATTTTTACAAAAATAGAGGCAGAATCACCTCAGAATGTCCTAAAAAGTCTCAAAACCTAAGCAAACATCCAAAATTAGGGCTTTCAATTCGCTCAATGAACTCTACAACTGTGCAAAATATCAATCAAAATGTATTGTACTAAAATGGAAAAGAAAAAAATATCCTGAAAAGCTAAGGTAGAAAGGAGTCTCCAGGGCTCAACGATCCTTCCCTAACTATCCTTGCCTCTAGAGAAAGTCGCCTTAGAATCCTTGGCCTTATCGTCCATCGCAACATGCCCATGCTTTATAGTTACCTAAACTAAGGTCTCGATCTTTGCCTCTGCCTCAGCCATACGTTGATCCTTCTCTCAATTAAGGTATTGGGTCATCTCTTGTAAAAAACCAAGACATGAGGATTGGGATGAGTAGGATACAAGGCACATGAAACACAAACCATAAACATGCATACATATATTGCTTCTTCTTCTATTTTATGGATTTTTCTTACTAACATGCACAAAGTGCATCTATTGTGATAGAAGCCTTTTCAAGATAGTAATATGATCAACCATACCCTTGGCCTATACACAAGGAATTTGCAAAAAGGGGGAAAAAAGTAGTTTTAGCAATAAAGCTTGCATCATAGTTAGTGTATGATAAAATAATGAAGAAAATACTCACAAGGGTAGTCTCAATCGGCTCGAATTTGTAGACAAACTGAGTGATATGTAGTGACATCACAAAGTCCATCAATGAAGTTCATATAAGACTCCACTAAACTATTTAGCATGGAAGCCAAATTGCCTACAATTATGGGCTCCACACCATCCAAAGTCGATCCATGGGCCCGTTTATGGTCCCAGGCAGCAGCAGCGCCAAATGTAAAAGTAAAAGTAGCAAACCTCCGAGTAGTGGTACCCATCCCTCATGCTAAAGGATTACTCCCTCGTCAACTGCATGTCGGTGAAATGTCCAGATAGCTATCTCTGATAAAGGGATACTCCTGAAAAGCACTTCAATCATTCAAGACCTGTAAGGGGCCTATTAGAAGCCAGTTGCTCCCCTAATGAGTAGCGCAATGCTACAATGAGCTCTACACTCTCAAGGTCCCTCACCCAGAATAGGCTCACAGGTGGAGTTTGTGGGATAGGTCGTGCATCCAGGCCCTCGTGCTATTGAAAGATGTGTTTACCTAAGTAACACTCCCGAATGGAGGGCCTCACCATCAGACAACGACCATAAGAGATGAACTCTACCTCTACCACCTCTAGTGGCCAGATTTCCATAGAACCCCTCCAGTCAAGGCATAGCTATGATAGAGTTAAGATCACTAGAAATATAAAACTAGATAATGAAATGACTAATCAAGACTCATACAATTTTATCAATGCAGGGAGAAATACTTGGTCGAGAGTGATCATGTTTAGGCGGTCGCACTTGTCGCACCTGTCAACAATGGAAGACTCCTCATAAGTCACAATTCTCTACCTTGAAAAATAGAGGTAGTCACCTCCCATGTTATCCATGGTGTCGAGCCCCTCCAACATGCCTAGCTCAATGCCTCATGCCTATCAGCAAAAGTGGAAAGGAATAGAATAAAATTGATAAATAAAAAAAAAAGATTAACATATGCTTACAACAAGCACCCTCCAAGCGTTGCGCATATATCCCTTGCCCCTAGAGCACCTATTAAGGTAGCGATATAAGTACGCCATCACCACAAACCCCAATCAAAATGATGAAGCAAGCCTAGATCCTCCAACACCTAAACCAAATAAACCTTAACTATGTCGGAGGCATTCGAGAATAACACCCCCTATAAAACATACATCAAAAAGTAGTGTGTGAGTTAGTTGATCACTTCATCAGGGTTGTCATCAATAACCCTGGGTGTATTAGCCTGAATGCTAGACCTCGATACCATGCTACTCCCTTTGAGTAGGGAACACAACCAAGGACTCTCAATAAATAGTCCCTCTGAAGCATCGACTTATGGACATTTGAATCTGAGGGCAAGGGAATACCCACAAAGCACAGGCCAATTAAGAAGGCAAAGTCCCCAAGCATGATCATCACCTCACCGATCGAGGGTATATGGAAGATGTGAGTTGTATCCATCCACTGCTCTAGGAGTGTGTATGTCATCCTCCTCTAGAAGCATCCATAGGAAGTCCAAACCTTGATACCCTCCAAATGGGCCATGACCCAGGGATGTAGTATGCGAACCCACTCCCTAGTAGGACCTACAACCCCGCCTCTCTTTTGAAAGGCAATAATCCCCTGTTAAAAGAAATAAAAAAAAATGAATAGTGAAATATATATACTAAAGAGTTAGTAAAGTACAATTTCAAAGGCAGAAAAACAAAAAGTCCTAGTCACTAGGGCTTATCTCCAAGTTTTAAGGAAAATTATGAAGATAATTTTCTCAAAAAAAGAAAAAACTTCAATCAACATCCACGAGCAAAACACTATGAGATTGGCAAATTCGCAAAACAAATAAATTGTTTATCTCAAGCAAAAAGAAATTCCAAGGTAACACCTAAAACTTATAGTGACAAGATGGATAGAAAATAAATAAAACATAAAAAAAAAAAAAGTAGACAAGGATGCCTACCACTCCCAATATGGCTCCTGCAAGGTGATGGTACATGTTGTAAACCGTCGATGTGTCACCAACTAGAGGAAAGCCAAGCGAGATCATTTTCATGGTTGCACCCTCCAATGGGCTCACCTATGTAAACCCCCACTGGGATCGCAACTGCTCAAAGGCATCTAGTGTAGTGATGTCTTTGTCAAGGAACTCCTTCTAGACATCAAATATCTCATCATCATGATACTCAACCATGGTAAACACTCGAGAAGCTAAGGAAATCTCAGAGCTAAGTTTGAAGCTTTGAAAGAGAAAAGGAAAAGAGAGAAGAGAAATAACGCAAATAAAGAAGGTCACTTTCAATAAGCTATATATGGTGGACTTAGGCTACATAGCCCAGGCTAGTTTGTACAGACTACTTGGTTTATTCAAACCTCTTGGGAAAGGCAAGTCTGAGATGGGCCTTGTGACCCCAACTCTCTCTCTCTCTAACCTTTTAACCCATCAAGCCCAATTACACTCCTTTAAGTCCAACAGCTCACTTTTATTAGAAAAAGCGCCAGAATGGAGCTCTAAAGCAACTAATTTACCTAAAAACCCTAAAGCACTAATTTAATAACCCACATCATCAAACAAATTACTAAAGTACACCTTATCCATATTGAGGCCTACAAAGGACAAATCAAAATTCCAAATTGTTCGCCAAATGGTCAAACTGTTCTCAAACATTCCTAAGGGCCAATATATGGGATAATTACCAAAATGCCCTCATTACTTTTAGAGAGCTAAGAGAACACTCCAAGCTTCTTGATTTAAATCAAACAAACAAATAGCCTTCAATGACAAACTTGACCCTATATTTTTGAGGAAAACTTTTTATCCCATAAATGCCAGAACCCACCTATAACATGAGGATTCAAGCCCATCGCCATGAGACAAAAATGAACCAGGACAATCGAAAGGATTGGACAGATATTAATTCAATTTTGAGAGTGCTGGAAAAACTCGAATGACATAAGAACCAATCGAAAGGCACCCCTGAGCTAAAGCCATCAGTCAAAAGGACTAAAGTACCCATAGGGAGATGATTCAAGAGCACTACCGACTACAAAAAGCTAATTACCAAACACAAAACACTAGTGTTGGCTAGATAGTTGCCAGAATCACTTCAGTGCTTGCTAGAAAGCTGCTAAAACAAATAAGAAACCTAGTACCTCTTAGAAAGTTATTAAATCATACGATACACGGCTGTTTGCTAAATAGCTGCTAGAATTACTTTAATGCCTAAAAGAAAGTCGTCGAAGCATATAAGAAATTTAATACCTATTAGAAAGCTATTAAAACATACAAAGTAGTAGTACTTGCTAGATAACTACCAAAATCACTTTAATGCCTACTAGAAAGCTATTAAAATATACAAGAACACCTAGTAGCTGCTAGACAACTGTCATAACAAGCTTTGTACCTACTTGAGAAGCTGTTAAATACTTGTATCCTTCAGTGTCCTTACGAATGTTGACATTCCTTACTTTGCTTTGTTGAGATTTCTTCAAACAGTCATTTCCCAAATGTTGTTTTCCAAGCTCCACAAAGCAGGGGGCAAATGATAAGCATTACATTATGAACTTCTAAATGTAGAGTTTAATGATGAAAAATCAATGAATTCATCCCCAAAATACAAAAGAAATTACCAAAGAAAAAGATAAAAGACTTAGGAGACCTTGGAGAAGTCTAAAACCAATAAAGCCAGAGGCCCAAAACCATAGCCTTGAGTAGATAAGTTGTACATCCTATTAAGCAGGGTTATACAACCTAGTAATTAGGGTTGCATAGCCCACATTTAGGGTTGCATAGCCCTGCTTTAAACCTTAACCCCTAAAACCTTTTATAATTAATCCCCCTCAAATCCTAGGGCTATACAGCCCTAACAGATAGATGTACAACACATCCTTGGTTGTACAGCTCACATGCAAACTCTAATTCAAAAAGATCCATCTCCCTTTTTATGACTAGATGAAGACAATTATGACTAAAACAATTTTTAGCTATGTGCATTCATCCATCATTTATAAATATCCCTTTCATTAGAAGAAAGGGAGAGGCTTGGAAATCCTAACAAAAATCTGCCAAACTCTCCCCTCTAATCACACTTAGCATAGAAACCCTAAATCCTAATTAATTCCCAAGGTAGAATAAGGCTTAATCATTACATTTTGTATATTCTCTAAGTATTTTTTTAGGAAAGTATTAAACTTGTAAACCTCTAAAGATAAGATAACACTTTTCCCCTTTTCTTCTTTTTTTTTTTTTCTACTTTTCTTTGTATTTTCAAAACCTAGGAATTTAGGATTGTACATATTTGAATGTAGTATATACAACCTAAGAATTAGGCTATACAACCCTAATATTGAATTGTATAGCCTTGTTTTCCTACAAACAATGTTGTAAAAACTTCTTCTTTCTCTTCTCAGATTTCTTCTTTTGAATACCACTTTTTAAGGTCTTCTATAACACTAATGAAAGAATAGGATGAGGCCCAATGGCCTAGGACCCCTATTCATTTTAAAAATGGAGTTTTTATAGGTTTTGAACTATTTTTCATGTTTCATTTTATGCTAATACTTATGTTCTTCCAAATTGTTTTAATGATGATTTTGATTCTATTTTTAATCACTTTAAAGCAGTGACCAAGTGAAGAACCTATGATTCCAAGGATCTTAAGAGCTCATTATGTTTGTGTTCATGTTTAAAGTATAAGAATAGTATTTTGGCCTTTAATCTTCCCTATTCTCGTGTTGCATGCAAACCTTTATAGTTAGTGGTGCATATAGATGTCATGCTCTTTAAGAGCTACATAATGAGAGGATTCATCAATCTTAGGACCCCTTTTGTGATATCTCATGCCTTAGGCTATTAGAAATTCCCCAAATGCTTGCACTTTCATGTTTATATTTCTTTACAATTCATAACTCAAATGTTTGTGTTTATTTGGTATTGTTAAATGTTTCATGTGATGTTGGGATATGCTGTTAAAGACATAAATGCATGTTTAGGTACCTTGGCATGGGAGACATGGTAATGTAGCTTTGCTTATGTGCTTTATTCCTTTACTTTGTTTCCTTCCTTTTGTCATTTGATTACTAACTTGTTCTTTTCTTTTAGGAGTAGGTGTCTTGCTTGAGTTAGACCATGATTATGGTCATAATCGTTATCTTAAATGATTATGAATGATTATGATGAATGGATGTATGGATATGTATGATGACCATTATGCCATGTCACATGATCCCCTTCCCTCTTTGGAATGTTATATATGTATGATGGAGTGTATGATACCCTTTATGATGTTGCATGACCCCTACCCCTTAAGGTTAATGATTTGATTTGTTTAAGATGATTATGATTAGATGCATGTTTAAAGGTGTTAATCAGATTAATCAATAACTCGATTAAAATAATAAAAGTGAACCAAAGATGCTCAAAGTCTGTATCCCAATATTTGGTTAGTTTGGTGGTGCTTAACCTTTTTCCCAAGTCGTTCCCAATTTTTGAACCTAGTCTCTAATGGGGTAAAGATGAAATGGGCCTAATCATTGACTTAGATTAGATTCCGATTTTTCCTTCCTTGAATTCTTATCCTAAACAAAGTCTGGTGGCAACTCCATATTTTCTAAGGATAATACCAAAGCATTGTCCCATGTTTGGTCCCCGAGGACCATCATTTTAGACTGAGGGCTTTGAAATCATGCAAGGCCTAAAAGGATCCCCTGCTCTCCAAGCATGTACGATATCTTGGGGTCATTACAATTGTAAAGACTCCTCATCCTTTTGATCCCTTGTTAATTGATAAAAGGATGGAGTCACAAGTAAGACTCTACTAGTTCAATCATAACCACAAAAACTCAAGGCGCTCATAAACAGGTTAACCTATTTATAAAGAGTTCCAATTCAAATAGGAAATAAATTACAAAATATGCATCCAAATGCATTAATTTATATAAGCCCAACCTAAACTTAGATCCATTATAAGAATAACTCAACTCCTCCAACCTAGGCTTATACTAAATTGATCGTCAACCTAATTCACTCCCTCTTGAAGGGTAATAAGTTGTATAAAGGATTTAATAAATATCATATAAGTCTTGATTATAATCACTTATAATATTTACTCTTTTAAATTAAAAAAATATTATTTTAAGTTTTAAAAAGATTTCAATATTTTCATTAATTCAAATAAGATCGCATTTGAATAATTTCAAGTCAAACCATAATGAATTCATTTTTAATATGTCAATGGATAAAATCAATTTTGATTTTTACATTTTCAAATCATATAGATTTAAAGTGAATTAAAACAAATTATGGATTACTTAAGGCCAAGTAGACTCATTCTTTTTTTATTTAGAATAATAAAGATATTTTTATTTATCAAAATTTACATGATATCTTTAAAAAATATATATTTTTATGATCTATAATATCAATATAATATTGATCATTAACACTAATTAATAAATTAGAGGATACTGAGCTATACAATTCAAGGTCTTTTTAGTCTAATTGAGTAGTTTAGGATCTTCTTAGGTTAAGGCCTACAAAATAGGAGAAGGTGATAAGGGAATCTGACCCTATAGTGAATGTCCACTCTGATGTTTAAGTTAGAGTTTGTATTTTGAAGTAAGAGCAATAATATATAAGAGAATGAATGAAGTACCTGTCTGAGGATTCTTTATTTAGTGACTTGAGTGGACTATTTAGGAAACATGCACATATTTTTTATAATGAAGATGTTTTCTAAATTGTGTGAAATTTCATGAAAAGGATAATATTTCCTAAAGAGGATAGTTAGGAATGGGCTAAAGAGTTGTGTATATGGGCTAAGCCTAGCTACCCATTAAGCATGTTAGTTTAATTAAAACTGAGTTAGGGTTATAATAAATTAAACGAAATTGACCCATGATGTTGAACTAGATCTTATAATGAGAAATGAGTTTCAACCATGTTTGTGAGGATAATATCTTTAATAATTACAACACATTAACTTAGCTCCAAAATCATAGTTTATTTGAAATTAAGTGATTTTCTATTTTTATTAAGGTTGTTAGCCCGTATGCACTAGAAAGGGGGTTGAATTGATAGGAAATTTAAATTTTGGTAGGTATGCAATTAAGATAAAGTTAAAGAGACGTAGTAGAATAAGGGAGAATATAAAGATTTATAGCGATTCGGGTGTTAACGAACCCTATATCCACTCTCCAATTCTCCATTAGGAATTTCACTGACACAAATGGTGTTTCACAGACTCACACCAAACATTACACCTTGTGTTTTACAAGGCTTACAACAACCTCACAAGTGTTTTATAAGGCTCACACACAACCTATACAAGAGTTTTTACAAAAAAGGATCACTCTAAAACCTAATCCCAAAGGTGTTAAAAGCTCACATCAAACCTCAAGAACTCAAATACAAATAATTAATAACTTAAAGCATTAAGAATTTAATTTACAAGAGTTTGGCTATATTAAATGTTATTCTCTTGCATTTAAAACCATCTAATGGAGTATTTATAGGTCACACCTACCAAAGAGCCATTCTAAACAAAACTATCTCCATATCTCTAAATTTGGTGGTAAAATCCTGCATTTAATGCTTCTCAAACAAAAGTAGCAGTCAAGACAGAGAAGTTGCAATCACAATTCATCTTTCACTTTGGATTTTTCTCATTCGCAATCGAGATCTTTAATTATGTCTAACGGCTCATTACACATGGCACTTCAGCAATGCCTTTTTTAAAAAATCTAGTCGTTCGATCCTTCTAAAAGGGGTTGAACATCGTCAGCATTATCAATTCATCAGGAGCACTACTAGGGTTGTGTTGGCTAACCTAAGCACTACTGCTTACTGTGAATCAAACTAGAGCTTTGGAGGTTTGGAGCTTGGTCAGTCGCAATTACTACTAAGGAAGTCGCTATCGTAATTTTTGGACCTTCAACAAATTATATGTCATATGGCTTGGTCTAGCTAGATGCTTAAAATCCCTCTAAGGCCATTTAAAGGTAAAAATCACAATTCTTACTGACACTGAGATCGCAAATCAAACTGGACAGATTATGCCTAACTTTTCTTTGAATAGTGATCGCTATTTATTAGTGACAATCATGATTTATGAAACAATTTTGATTCTTTCTCCATTCAACTTCCAACAAGATTCTAACTTTACTTCTACAGCCAAAACACTCAGATAAGATGTTGGAACCTTTCAATTTATGTTGTCAATATCAAAAGAGAGTTTTGACTTAGTTTTGACTAACCTAGTCTAACAATCTCCCTTTTTTTTATTTTGACAACCTAAAATGAATTATGTGAAGGATAAATGTGTATCATGCTTAGTTTTGATCATATAAGAGTATACATGATAGTGTTGAATGTTGAATGAATGCTCCCCCTCAATTTATGCTCCTTCTTAATTACTTAGAGAAATAATTTTGTCTAGACCATCTATTTACTTGCCTTTTATTGATATTGATCAGTTTAATATACTCAGTAGATCAATTCAATATACTTAAGGCACTTTTATCTTTACATATACATATGTTTTATCTTTGCATATAACTTCTCCCTCTTTGGCAAGATCAAAAAGAAGGAAACTAACAAATGCATCAAACTAATATAGTCACAATTAAAGCACTCCAAGAAACAAAATTATCAATGGAGACAGAAACTCAAAATTCACTTTATTAGAAAGAGAATAATAGGTAGAATCCAAAACTTTAAACATTTAAAATGTTTGATCATATTACAAGGAACCCAAAAAAGAAAACACAAAATAAAGATAAATAAGAAGAAATGAAAATTAAAGAAATATCTAGAAATTTGGAAAGTTATCATCATCATCTTCAAGGTCTTCATCATCTTTTTCTTGTTGTTCTTCATCATTGGCTTGAGTTTGTGGTTGTTTTTCAATTGGTGGTGCTTGTCGTGCTTCTTTCTCAATGCCATCCTTAAAAAAGGCAAAATCAGAAAGGTCACAAGGCTCAATACCAAGCTTGTCTTAGATCTTCACTATGTCTTCATAGAGGTGTTAAATAAAGTTAAACCTCTTAAGGACTTTTTCAATAGTCTTGAGACTTTGCCAAGAGAAGAGAAAGGTTTAAAAGATGATTTGGAAAATGAGGATGCTTTTGGTCTTTCCTTAGAATATTGCGATGGTTCCTATTGTAATGCACCTCTTTGAGGTTCTTCAAGCACTAACCTTTTTCTTTTAGAGCCATGAGATAGTTCTAATTGTCTAACTCTTTGAGCCCTTAGCAAATATTGATATGTGTTTGGTTTGATTGCCTTGGGATTAAGGAGATAGGTTATGTCAAGAAAATTTGTATGATGAAGATGAATGGGGGTCATTTATGCTTTAATTTCTAGAGTCGAGGCTCCAACATGCCTATAGATGGCATGAGATGGAAGGAGAAATTAGCACTTGGGCTTTCAACTCATGTTTTGTAATTAACTAATGAAGTAATGGTCGATTTGTATAGGTTTGTTTAGGAGGAGGCAGTAAATAAAGGACAAGTCTTTTCAATGGACTATTTCATTACCATCACCCCTTGTATTAATGGAGAAGGTAATAATGTGATGAAGAAGCCAAATAAGTAGGGTTTTGATGTTTTTGGCTAAGGATTTCTTTAGGTCATGGCATTTCTAAAGGGAAATTTTACTCTAAAATTCAGAAAATATAAAGTTTATGAAGGAGAAATTAGAGGAGGTGTTCTCCTCATTTTGGAAATTAAAGAGGGAACATAGTTGGGGATAGATAATGAAAAATCCATGCCAAAGAATTTAAATATCAAACCAAGCATACCTGTTAGGGAGGAGACATATTTGCTTACTTACATTGTGCATTTGAATTCATGCACAATGTCTTCATATCCTCATTCTTCTCAGTAGATGAATTGAATCCACCCCATGTTATTTAGATATCATTTGATTTCTTCATCTAGATTTAGTATAGTGAGAAAAAATTCTAAAGGGATCTTATTAGGTTGGATAATTTTTTTTTTATTGGTTTCGTACCTTTCCTTTTCATCCTTCGTAACCTATTTCATTTTGTGTAAAGGGAATGAGGTTCTAGGAGGACGAAAAAAAGACTAGGTTATTCCCTTGCATTTTTCTAACTTAGAGCATTTCTTGGAAGCCATTGAAGAGAAAGAGGGAAGAGAGTGATGGGAGAAGAAGACTTGAGAAAAAGAGAAGAGTTTGAATGAGGGAGGAGGCAAACAGTGAAAGGAAAGGAGTTTATGGGATTTGAATAGGTAGAAAATGAGTTTAAAAAATGAAGGATAAATGGCTAAAAATGCATTTATGGAGTGATTGCAATGTTTGGAGAACCAATGGTTAATGTCCACTAGATGTTAGTGAGTCGCATCCACAAACCACGTGACTCAACTGCAATCTTTCAAAAATATGAGCAACGGTTAAAAAATCTAGTAAAAGTGCAAAGGTAACAATTTAGAAATTTGAAATTTGAACTATCACGAAGGCAACTTTAGGTCACAAGTGCAATTGTTGAAAGACTTTGAAAATTAAACTAATTTTAATGTAGTGACCACAACTTGAGGTTTCAGTCACTATTTTGAGGTCAATTTTAAAGAACATTATGAAAATAAAGATTCAAACAAAAGGTCCATTCCTAGTGTGATCAAATTTACATCTTAATGATCAATTTATGCAATTAAACATGGAAAAGTTCAAGTGCATTATGAATTGTCTCATCTAATGAACACAACAAATCATTACACACATAAATTAAGAGTATCAAATAGTTAAATATCAATAATACATGCACACTATGAGATCCATTTTCACCCTATGGAGCTTCCATCAAGTATCCCAAGTTTCCTCTTAATGAAGTTCATCCTTTCTTCATTAAGAGGTTTAATGAAAATGTCTACAAGTTGGTTGTTAGTGTCTATGAATTCTAAGAATACATTACCATTTTTCATATGATCTCTAAAGAAATGATGCCTAATTTCAATGTGTTTGCTCCTTAAATATTGAATGGGATTCTTTGAAAGATTTATTGCACTTATGCTATGTAACATCCCTAGCCACATTCATTGGCATTATCACATGAACATATGCATTAGATAAATAATCATTTAGAAGCACCATTGCATTTGGGGACACTTGAACATTTAGAAGCATCGTTGCAGTTGGGGACACTTGAACATATA
>CATIWR010197447.1:0-26774 GCA_949677035.1 Omphalea diandra
ACATGACTATAAAAGAAAGAACCAATATAATACTACATTTATTTCATTCTTTCCAATGTTTCTTCTGTTAATACTACATTCATACTAAATGTTGTTTAAACACTGTTTTCTTACTTTTTATATTTTTCACTGATTTTGACCATCTCAAGTAATGGAGGATTTATTATCAAAGAGGAACTACAACTAATCACGTAGACTAAAGAAGAGCCAAAAACCACTGAAGATGAAGCAAAAGTGCCAATAAAAAAAACAGAATAGATGTTCTCATGTTAAGATTGTAATAAGGTACTAATTTCAAGAAATTATAATGGGAAGTTGGTTACCCGTATCCAATTTAGCTCAACCAATTCAAACGTGGATTAACTTTCATTACCCATATCTAAGCTATTTAAAGGTTATGTACACCTATTTATCACCCATATTTATTTACTTTGGATGGATTAGGGTGGATATGAGTATGGGCAAAAATTGTCACCTCTAGTTGCTATGCTCCTAACATAAATACCAAACTAGAGATAATAGAGGATGTAGAATGGATAATCTTGAATAGGCAAGTTGTACTTATGTTCACTAGTACATAAATGATAATGTTTATTATCTAATTTTATTAGGGACTTTAGCCATATCTTTAAAAGGCAAGCTAGAATAGCTATATGCTAATAAAAATAAGAGGAAATAATTTGCACTTGATAAACAATTTGCTAATTGCCAAATATAAAAATGAAACACATATCAACAATTACTTGAACGAGATGCAAGGGATTGTGAATTAACTTGTGAATTTGGGAATTAAATTTGATGATGAAGTGCAAAGTTGATAATCCTTAATTCCTTACTAAAAAGTTGGGGAATGTTCAAGATATGAGTAACATAGCACGAGATGCAATTGTCTTCATGAACCAAGTAACAATCAATATATTGAATGAAGAAATAGGAAATGTGTCCTTAGAGCATCTGTAACTACTTTTGAGGCAATTAACATAAAAAAAAATAATGAAGCAATAAAATCAAAGGTTCATAAAAGCATAAGGTAGAAGTAAGTCTATAGTAAAAAAAAGGATATTATGTGTTACATTTCAAAAAAATAAAAAAGACATATGAAAAGGAATTTCAGAAAGTTGAAAGAGCCATAATAACAACAATAAAAGGATGAATAAAAAGATCAAATGACAACCACTCAAGAAGAATTTGGCTACATCCTCAAAAACAAAAATGCTTGGGTTATTATGAATTTCATAACTAAAGGGAAAATCTCGATAATTGATGATGGTGCTATTGTCCATATCATTTTCCAAAAAAATTTTTGCTCATCCCTTTACATTAGGACGTCATGGTATAATAAGGACAGGAAATGACAACATACTAATATTAGGTGCACACTGATACTAAAAAAATGTTATAAGAATTTAAGCTTAATATGCATAGGAAAGCTTAGTCAGATGGTGAATATGATAAAGGAAGAAGCAGTAATGGAATATTAGCATAAAAAGGTTAAGCTATATCAATCTTAAGGTGTTAGACATTCTAAAAAAGAATGGATTCTTTTAAGGTAAAAAAAAAAGTATGCTTTTGAAACCTTAGTTGATTATTGGTTGGAAAACAACAATTAGTTACTTTCATATGTTCTACTATATATCAAAGTGCTCATATGCTCATATACTACTTTCATACTTCATATTTGTGATCCTATGAGGACTAGATCACTTGGTGGTGCATATTATTTTCTCACTTTTATTGATAATCATTTCATTAAGGTGTGATTATGCAAATTGAGTACTAAAGGCCAAGTGATAGACCTATTAAATTGATTCCACAGTAGTGTTGAAAGAGAAACTAGAAGAAAATTGAATTACATTAGGATAGACAAGAGTGATGAATATTTGAGATCATTCATCAAGTATTGCAAGACATGAAATTCAGTACTAGAAAACACGTCTCAAGACTTTCTAACTCAATGGTATAGTTGAAAGGATGAATTATAAAATTGTAGAGAGTTCCAAAAGCATGATGTCACATATAAAGTTGCTAAAAATCTTTTAGGTATAAGCCATGAAGAAAAGTAATAGATTTGACCAATCTTTCTCCTTCAGTTGTTTTAGAGGTAGATATTTTAAAAAGAGTGCAATAAAAAAGGGATGCCTCTTATAATCATTTAAGGATGTTTGGCTACACAATTTTCATGTACATCCTAAGGAGATCCTTGATGTGAAGTTTAAAGAATGTATCTTTTTAAGATATGGTCAAGATGAATTTTGCTATAGACTATATAATCCTGCAATAAAGAACGAGTATCCTATTTAAAAACCAAAATGATAAAATCGACCTTATAACTCCACCAATCACTTAAGATTGAGGTGGAAAAGAAGCAAATTGAGGAATTCAGGATTATGATCGTCATGCTTATGATGGAGCTGATGCAAATTGTTGGTACTTTATAGATAAAGAATTGTTCCACCAAAGAGTATGAATAAATGAACATTTAATTTTCTCATTTAGGCTATCAATTTAATTTTTTTAACATAAGAGAAATACTATAAACTAAAAAAAGTTATATAAAGGAAACTTCAAAACTAAAGACATAACATAAAAACAAGAAACTTCTAGCATAATACGTCCAAACTTTCATGTTTGAGAAAGAAAAAATAAATTAGATAAATGATCAATTGATATAAGTGGGAGAAGTTGTAAATCTAAGGACTAGATAATATATAATAGGGGAATCTACTATTTGAGCCTTTTAGGTTGTAGAACAACTAAACAACTTCTAATTGTCATGTAAATAAATTAAAAGTTCTGACAACATATGCAAAATAGTGGTTTAAGCCACTTTGACGTAGGATTAGATATAACCATCATGAAATTAACTTGTATATTGAGTAAATTAAACAAAAAAAAAAGAAACAAGATCTAATCTTACTATTTTAGCTAGGATAAAAAAAAAACATACGAAGGGGTAGGGAACAATCCACACAAGGGATGAAAATCATATAGATCCACTAACAATAAGAAAAAAAATGAAAATTCTTATAGATCTAAAAGGAAAAACCTTTTAATGTACATAATAAAGAAGAAAACACAATAGAACCATAGAAAGACAAAGAATAGAAGAAACACTAAGAAAAGCATGGCTAAAAGAAAAGGATGAGGCTACTGTTTTCCTTAAATAGTAGCCATTAGTATCCTAAATCTAAAAAACTAAAGGGTTATAGGAGAGACGTGTTAATATACAAAAAGAGAAACTCTATTTAGTAAGCTATTAGTTTGATTTAATATTTATGTTTCTTCTTAAGATTTTTATATTCTATAATTCTTCATAAGCTATAACTTTATAAACCTCTTTATTTCAACCTAACATTGTCCCCAAAGAGTGCATTATTTCAATTTTGCAATGTCATCCCCATATCTTTTTGCTTTTCACATACATTATAATTGAAGCACCTTTTCCTAAATTCACTTTGTTAGTGTATATGCACCTAGGAACTAACATTTTGATGCAACTCGATTAGTAATGCTTAACCTTCTAATTTTAATTCTTGTTTTGATGAATACAAATGAAGGGTTTTAACTTATATATAATCGTTTAAAGTTTGATCTTACATCTTAAGTTTATGAAGAAAGTTTTGAAAAAGGTTTCCAACCTCTTGGAAAAGGAGATTCCATATTTCTAAGTCATGAAGTAAAGTACTTGGAAAAAGAACTACTAGCGATGGCTTTATACCAATGACCATTGAATATACAATAATGACCATTAAGGAGCACCGACAATAATGGAAAGATAAACAAAATTGGCTAACTCTTATGTGTGCCCCAATGATAGTGGACAAAGTTTTAATATGTATGAAATTTGAAAATAATCACTGTGAGTAGGAATTAATGATTGTTAAAGCTTGCTTTATTACTAGGATTCCAATGATTGTTGGAAGGAACTTAATGATAGTTTTCTTCATAATAGGGCATGGAAATTTCCTAATGATTATTGAGAAATTCTACTAGATAATGTTGAAGAAGCTATATACATTGCTCAAGTCACAATAAGCATTGAAGAAGTACTAAATAACTATTGAAGATACAATGCCTATAGGACTACTATAACCACAATGGTAGGCAAAACCTTCTTAATAAGATTGTGGAGTATGTGTAAAATGGATTCTAACCAATGGCTATTTCAAAGAACTAATGGTTATGATATACTTTACAATGAGGGTTGGATCATTCCAACAACAATGGGTAAGGAAGTGGCTATAATACTCAATACCAATTAAGGAATAACCCTACAAATGTTGTTTATCTAATGATCAGACAAACACCTTAACAATTATTGGCAGGGTTTCAAATGGTTATGTTAATAGGTTTAATAGACTTTAAAATATGAGTTTAGGTTAGTTTATATTCTAATAACTTTATAAGAGCTTAAATTCAAAAGTACACACATACTCACATTCTAAATGAAAAAGAGACATTATTGAGAAATATGAGCATTAAAGAGCATTCAAAAGGTGACTTAAGTTTTGCTACTTTAACTCAACTTTCTTTATATGCTTATGAGAGTTATTACTTGAAGAAAGAAGAACATTTGTAAAGTTTCAACTACAATATCAAGGTTAACCCTTCCTCAAGCCAAATTATAAGGTTAATATCCTCTTATAATAAAGAAGTGCTTGAGCATTTGAAAGTATCTCTTTTTACAATTTTTATAAACTTTTAGAGAGTATACTCATGAGTTGGGAAGCCACCAAAACTATACTTTTATAAAAGGTTTGAGATAGTACCTATAAAATATCTTGAAAAGGCTTGAATAGTGCCTAAAAACTATTTGTTAAGGTTTTTAGGTAGTGCCTAAGAAATCCACCTTAGAAAGGTCAAAGTGATGCCTGGTAAATTCAGTCTTATAAACTTTTTAGTATTTGAAAGTATCTCTCTTGGATACTCTTGAGTTCGAAAACCACCAAAACCATACTCTTATGAAAGGTTTGAGATAGTACTTGTAAATTATCTTAGAAAGGCTTGAATAGTGCCTAAAAACTATTTATTAAGGCTTTTAAGTGGTGCTCGATTTGGGAAGGTAAGAGTGGAACCTGGTAAATTTACTATTATAAAGGTTTGAATAGCACCTATAAGCGATTTGGTAGTGGAACACTCTAGTGTGATCTAAAGAAGAATACATAAGTTTGATTTGTGTCAAAAATTTATAAAACGACGGAGTCTCTATGATGGTTTGATTCTTAATCCTTATCTTTTAATTTTTTTCTTGTTGTTGTCGTATTAAACCCTTTTCTAAGGCATCTTAGCACAATAAATAAATGGCATCATTTTATCTATTAGTGTTTTATCATAGAAGTACTAATTAACGAAGTCCTTAAAATATTATGAAAGTGTTCATAATAATAAGGTAATATATTTTCATATTAACATACTATTCTTAAAAACTCCTTGTCATAGATTTATCAAAAAAGGACATTAATATATCAAATAGACTAGCACATATTATATCTTTCCAATTTAGAAGTGATTGATCTCATTAAACAACCATGTAGAAACACGACGGGTAAATATATGAACTCCTATTATTAAGGAATTAGATTGACCCACAAAGAGAATCTTTATGAAGCAATTATATGGTGTTAAGAGAATATTTTATGTAGGTTGGGATAGTGTTCTTTAGACTGAAAATCATTATACGACCTTATATTCCAAGTTGTATGCTTTGACACTAATAAATGTAGCTTTAAATCTAGTTACATATGGAGCAGTGAATGGGCATGTAACAAGTCATATGAAGTTACATGAACGATAGATAAAGGATTTGCCCCTCTATATAATAGGAGTATCCTTGTCATGGCCTTTGATTAATTAATAACATAAATTCTTATGCAAGGTAAAATAACAATTTTTGAGAAAGTGTTTCAATTATTTATTCACTATGGTTATAAACTTAATAATCAAGAACTAATTAGATAAAAAAAAAAAAATAATTGACACTTCTTCATACTCAAAATCTAATTGAGAAATAGTTTTAGTAAAAGAATCAAATCACAATAATCAAATATGATAGATTATAGTAAAGTCTTTTTAAGTCTCCTCATAAATTGAGGGTCATGATGCATTGTTAGATTTCACTCATTTCCTATGCATAAAATCAATTGAATAATATCTAATAAGATTAGCATTATTGGTTTTATACATGATTACCATAAATAAAGAGCTTAATGGGTCACACATTATGCAATTGGTAGAAAAATGTAAAAGAGAATTTTATCCTTAAAAGTATTTAAGGAGAAGATATATTTTATTTAGTGATTTATATTAAAATAGTTATTAAAATCATAGGCTTTAGGGATAAAAATTATGGGCTTGACTTTGTATTAAAATAGTTATTAAAATCATAGGCTTTAGGGATAAAAATTATAGGCTTGATAAGCCAAGTCAAGTAGATTCAAAAGGCCATGTTATATGTCTTAAAGTCATTTCATTAAGCGCAATTGGCCACCTCAAAAGGGCATGACAGTAAAACTCCTTGTTAATTATGTGAGACATAAAGTCCTAACCTAGTTCTAACAAAGCTATCAATATATCGCAAAGTGATCTAGGCGACTAGCATAAAGCTTTGCCAATTTTCTTCCACCAAAAATGTTGGTCTCTAATGTAAGAAATTTTTAGTGTTATTCCCTTCCATTGTCATGTGGATCTCTACTAGTGGCTACAAAAGTGGATAGTTAAAAATTTGCTACAATCTAACTATGTGTTCAACGAAGGAGTTTTGAGTCAAAAGACATCAAGGTAAAGCTCTAATCAAAATTGTTTGGTTATTGTTCAATTAACATGTTGAACATATGCAATGTTAACAAAAAGAATTTTAAAATTTCTACACATGATTGTGTAAATTGTTTATTCTTTATGGTTATATTATTGTGTAAATCATCTATTCTCTATGGTTATATTTCTTTATACACTTTTTTCATTCCCTCTATGCTTGTTTGAACAACCATCCCATTATATGGCTTGTTCTAGGTTTTTAATAAAAATATTATTATTTTGATTGTGGACCTTTTTTTCCAATCTCATAAAATGTAATGAATCACATATAAAATGGTTGGCTTAAGGTCATCAAAAGTCGTAGCAAGCCAAAATTCGAAAAAATCTTACATTAATTGACTTATTGTCTGTCTTATCTTATCTCTAATCTAGTTTTTTCATCCAAGGCATCTAATTGTCTCATTAGGATACGAGGGGATGCCTTTATTGTTAATTCTTCCTACCATTCCAATCAAGTTCATAAAAACTCTACATCCTTATGAATCTTATTCAAACTTGTTTATATATCTCTTATCATATAAGAGTGTCTAAACTAGGGTTTCATTAAGGGACTTTGAGAGTGATCTCAACCCATATCTTCATCTCTAACCCATAATAAAGACTAAGCATAACCTAAAAAATCATACCTTTAGTTTGTCTATGACATCCATATGTTTAACTCAAACCCTACACACATGTTTAAGTAACACTACAAATATCCTAAGAATAGAATTACAATTCTTTAAGACTTGATACTTAAGCTCTTATTCCATATATCAGAATCTTAAATATAATAAAAGGCAACTATGGGTGTTGGATAATATCCTTTAAGAATATAGTCTTCTACCATCGGATAAACACATGATAGATGTAGAAGTGGAGAGGTTAGTTTTAGGAAAAATTATTAATTCATTGTATATTACAAATTGTCCTTTAATTTTATTACTTAAAAAATTATTAATTTTATTGATTGAGAAAATAGAAAATTTTAATAGTAATCTTAAATAGGATAAGGAAATAATTAAAAAGTAATACAAAATCGTTGATTTTATTCATTAAAAATGTAAAATTCTAAATAAGAATGATTTCTTCAAATCATGTCAGGATAATTATAAGAATATCACACTAATATGAACTCAGTTATTTATGAAATAGGTTCAGTTATTATTATTATTATTATTATCATCATCATCCTCATCATCATATGATAATAAAAAAAGATACGTAAGCAATGTCAAGATATATATGTAACTAATTTCAACAGGTATAGTATATATGTCAATATCACACAACTCATATTTTAATGAATATATATATATATATATATATAGAGAGAGAGAGAGAGAGAGAGAGAGAGAGAGAGAGAAAGAGAGAGAGAGAGAGAGAGAGAGAATTCCTAAATTGACAAAAAAAATATAATTAAAAATAATGATAATGTTTTCCAAATTATAAAGGGAATTGGTGGATAATAAAAGGAAAAGAATTTGTAAATAAATTTAGGTTTTGATTTATTAGTCATAAATATAAATTATAAAAGCAAAGTTTGAGATTTGAGTCTATTTTGGCCTAAATATTTATGACAAAATATGAAATTCTAGATCATATATCTGACAATATAGCAAATTAATAAATTTGGGAATAAAAGAAACTACATATATAATTCATCTAGAATTCAAATTATAATAAAAAAACTACATTAGCATTTGAATCTTAATTAATCATATTACTTCTCATCATAATTCTGCCTTGTTTTGTGAGCTAGAAATAAGATAATCTCTAACCTTTACTTAGATTGTTCAAAATCCATCAATCTCAATTACTTTAATTTCATTAATTAAAAATAAAAATTAATTTAATTAATTTTATAAAAATATGAAATATTAGATAAAAATATTATGATTTAACTATTTTTTAAAAAATAAAAGCTCAAACTCAATTTGTGCAGAATTTTAAGTACATAAAACTATGTTCATAGTTCTTGTTTTATTTTTGGCTATATAATGTAGATAAATACTTATTTTTGTGATTTGATTTAGAACTAGATGGCTACCCATGTGTTGTTATGGATAATAACTGCCATTACATATTATGAACTGCATTCAATTCTATTTTCTTTTTATCTTATCCATCGTCTATTTTATTTTTCTTGCTAATCAACAATATTTGCCTCCATTTCAACCTAATTACCCCCTTTCCCTCCTTTCTTTCACTTAAAAATATAATGCAGTAATTATATCCTAACGTGAAAATAAAATAGAAAAGAGAAAATCAATTTTTTAAATCATTTCTAGCAACAAAATCCAAATATCCAAGGCCAAAACCAGAGAGAGAGAGAGAGCAATTAAATCGCAATATATGCATGTATGTGTATGAAAAAAAAAACATGTTAACAATTTTAAAAGTTTATAAAAAATTGCAATAAATTTATAAAACTATTTAACATGCTCCAATAAGAAAAACTAGAATAAAAAATAATATCAAATTTATAGAACTATTATCAAGCAGTAATGATATAAATATTTTGGCAAGAAAAACCACCACACAATAGTCAAGGCAAAGAAACTTAATAATATTTGAAGCACAATATAGTTAGTACAAATGTTTACAATGCAAATAGTAAAATTATTGTATAAGGAGATGAAAGAGAAGGCATTATTACATTGGTCAACCTTTAGCGTGTGACTAGGAGTTGTGCCTATGCAAAAGAGGAGTACAAAATAAGAAATAAGTATAATAAGAAAAAAGATATGAGATAGAACATTAAATAAAAGAGTAGTTTATATACTCAGTGCATGACCTCTTAATGAGGATTAAGTTGATTGAGAACGGGCTATCAACAATGCATGCAATAGATGGGTCACCAGAGCTAGCATCGAGTGATAAGGGCCACGAAGTTGAACCTTGCTCTAATTAAGGGGAGAATGTGAGGTTGTTACACATGTGTGTGTTTCTTGTTTTTGCGAATAGGGAGATGAAAAAAATAAATGTTTTCTGGGGTGAGGGGCAAAGCAAGCTGAAAGAAGATTGAATCTATTTATTTGCTTCAAAAATCTTGCTAACCTTAAATGTAATAGTAGATGCAAGTCAACTTTTGTATTGATGACAACTTGAAAAATTTTAGTCAGTCCATATATTTAAGTAAGGAAAAAAGGGATTAAGTTCCTTTCTTTTATATTATGGACCAAGCTACTAGCTGGGACACCAATAAGATCAACTACTACGCGACCAAACACAAAGAACGAAGTACATCCAATTGGATCTTTAACTTGGAGTTCTAATTTGTACATATTGTATATTGGTAACTACAATGAGAAACATAAAAAAGAATATGGAAATGATAAAAAAAAATGCAAGAATATGTAAATATACAATGGATATTACCAAGTAGTTGGAACTTCTTTAAGTAGCATGCATTTCCCATTACACCAAACAATGTCATTGTAATTTTAACACATATGAATTTCATATCCTACAAAACATATCAAACTGTTATATGTTTCACAAATGTAAATAATTCTAAAGAAATAGTAAACCACCAAATCTTATCTGTATGGATATCTAATTCAAAAAGTTTCGTGAATGTTTTGTGGTTGAGCCATTTCTCTTCTTTTGAGTTTGTTAGTGCATGAGCAATAAGCATAACTCATCCAATTTTGTCATAAGGATCTTTCACACTACAGGAATCATGATAAGGATTAATAGGAAGCAAAAGATGTCTAACATAATTTTAGTCAGAATGGGTTTCCAAACTATCATGAAAGACAATGATATTAGGGATGTTAGAATTGACAAAAAATACATATAGTCGAAATGCTATTTAGACTAACAGAATCTAAAGCGGGTATAAAATTCACTGGTTACCATATAATTTATACAGTCATGAGCAAGTTCATTCTTTAAAACATAGCAAATGTATTCAAAAAGATGAACATAAAGCACCATTATATGATTTGAATGACATCATTATAAATGTAAGAATAACTAGATTGTCCGCTTCTTCGACAAACACATTGTCTTCTAGGAATTTAATTATGGGATTACCCAATAATGTTACATCTAATACCTCCTAACTAAATGGAAAATGTGGCAAAGGTTAAGATATAAAAAGTTATATATTAAATGTATTTGATGTAATGATGTTGGTAAAAAAGTATTTACTTTTTGTTTAACAAGTTGACATTTCTTTTTTCAAAGTCTGATTTGTTAAAGGAATGGTTTCAACACAGACAACATATATAACTTACCCCATAAAATTTGTAGAAAATAAAACAATAAGGAAAAATGTAACAAATTGAGTGTAATTCGATAAATTATAATCCAAAAGTATATAAAACGTGTTATTATCACCGATCAAGAAAACATCATCTCCTGCGTATGCAATCACATCATAGAATTCTAGGAATAAGAATTGATCGAAAAGAATTATGCCATCATCAATAATGATATTTAATAAATGCATTTTAGGGTAACTTCAAACGACATGGGTAAGGGTTAATCTTATATTTGTTCTTTGCTTCTAAAACTTTGAATCCAAAAATATGGTAAATCTATCCTTTAATGAGCAAAGGCCTGAAGAGATGGGCATTTGCTTTGAGAACAAATCCTTATATTATGATTGCCTAGAAAATATATTAGAAATAGTGTTCGTTGAGTCAGAGAAGGAAAACATTAATAACATTATTCTAAATTTAATTTAGCTATACCTAATGAGAACAACAACACCTCATTATTGATAAGGAGGAAGTAGAAGTTGAATAGTTTGTTTGGATTAAAAGAGCTAAAAAAATCCCATGCTTTGAAAACTCACTCTATGATTCGCATATTTTTGTTGTCTTAGTCAATGAAGCAAACAAAGCATATGACATCCCTAACAACATATAATCCCCAAATTTAAGGAGGGGGGATGTGCAAAATCATTATTTCAATATATACAATATATAATCAATAACTGGTAATGCATGGAAATTGGTAAGGTATGTCTTTGAATGTTTCTTAATAAACAATATTTTTAGTATACAACTTATGCATAGGATTTTCAAAAGTTTTTGCTTGTCGTATAACTATTGAAATACTTGTGCACAAAGTGACACATAAAAGAGCAACATATAATTGACCATGACTAAAAATAGGTTCATGTAGATATAACCCTATAGATTTCAAAATTTGACCTTGATTCTTATTTATTGTCATATAATAATATACTTTAGTTGAAAATTATTTGCACTTAAAAATAAAAGGCCACTTTTTTCATACGCAATCAAAACAATTCTTAGTATGAGCACCTGGTCACTAGCGTGAGTTCCAAAGATAATTGCCATTTATCACATGGTTGCCTAATTCAGTGATTAATAATTGGGTACCACTATAGAGCCTTTGTGCAAAAGCATCATTGAAGCATTTTTTTAAGGTTTAATTCATGGGAAGAAAATCAGTTAAACTTTAGAGAATTTAAAAACTCAAATCGATAAAGTGTTAGTAATTCATCAACATTTACACACATCCTACAAATTAAATCAAAGCTATAATAACTTTTAGATTGGTTTGGCAATAAATCTAATATCTTAGCATTAATGATGTCAACAATATCATTTTTTAGAGTGACTATAGATCATTGCCAAATATTCAATATTTTTGTACTGCCTTACAAGATCATTATAAATTAAACAAACTATAGCATAGATAAGATCATCACATTCAGGCAAAAGCAAATCAAATGGAATTTGGATCCAATTATTTTCATCGTTAAATTAGTTATTGAAATCAAATCAACTTTACCATCTTTGATAGATAGCAATCATTTAGCAAAATTCTAGTTATTGTGTGGTCTGTTAGTTGACAAGTTACTCTACCAACACATATTTATTTTCAAAGAAAATACTCGGGTCTTCTTTCATAAGTATGACTAGGTTTGAGAGGAATTTATGATTTCTTCTTTAGTTCCTTTGAAAACAACAAGAAAAATTTGATGAAAGTCACCGCCAAGTAACATAGGGATGCTACCAAATGGTATTTTCAACTTATCATAGTCTATGATATTAAGTATATCTCTTAGTGATTTATTAACTAATTTAAAGTAATGCTTATGACTCATCGATGCTTCATCCCAAATATGAAATGAGGTTTCTTTTAATAATTGAGCCAATTAAGTTCCTTTTTTAATATCGCACGTTGAATAATCTATCAAATTAATAGGAATTTTGATAAGTGTGTTGTTTGATCGCATGATAACAAAAGTGTGACAATTTCAAATGATGCAATAATTAATACTATTTTACCTAGCGATCGCTGTCATGAAATAATAGATTCATACAATAGGTTTTCTGTGTACCCCTATGATCGTACATAAAAAATAATCCATCCAACTTATTAATAACCATGCTAAGAACAATATCATAAATTTGTTTCTATTCTTGATTTATTGTTTCCACCATCACATTTGATCTTCAATTGCTCTGTATCATAATTTAGTTCCTCTAGTATAAGACAATTATTCAAATCTTTAGATGTAGGCATATTTGGTAATGACAAACCATGTTTTTTTTAATAAGGTTGAATTTTAATTAAAATTCTCTTATAATTTATATAAACCTTGATTCCTTAAATGCTTACGCAAAATGAAAAGAATACGAGACATTTAAAGTTGATGAAATTGAATGATGAATATCATCTACAAAAGCTTCCTAAAACATTTGTAGAATCCTTAAAAGTTATTAACTTCAAAAAAATATAATGATGGTTGTAGATAACCTTCATAATAACTAAAGGATGTCCATAAAGATGCCTTTTTTATAGCCTCTATCCACTCATTGTCATTACCTAATAAGCTATAAGCGTTACATGTTTCGTGATAAGTCGAATATTTAATATTATTCATAGTTTAATATGATCATAACTCATTGGTCCTTTAACAATATTTAAAAGCAAGCGAAGATAATATAATTCTTCAGCATTAGGATGGACATAAATAATGCGGCTAATGCAATATCCTTTTTTCTTTCTTGTCCAGATTTGTCTTTATTGTTCCAAATCCATCGAGTTAGAAATTTTGCATATGTTAGCTCTCATGTATCTTCATGAAACTTGTTAGTTTCCATCCATTTTGTTAGCATTATATTGTCTACATTTAGGTTATGTACTATGGATCCTAAAGTTTGATTTGGTCATGTTAAAATTTGATTCTTCAGAGGTAGATGGAATGTAGTAGTAATCTAGACATGTTTAGATTTTATCAACGATTTTAGTTTCACTTGTTTCAAAAAATTTTTGCATATGTTACATTTGGTTGGATAACAGCTAAAATTTTATATATTCCTTTACTTAAATATTTGAAAAGGTATTTTGTCCATGAGGATGTTAAAGAGAATTCGACATTTATATGACCTTCATATTTTAAAAGCAAAGCTTTATTGCAAGGAACTACAAATTGATTATCAAGTTTAACATCATTTTTTCAATATAACTACCATTATTGCACCAGTGATGTAGTGGGAGACCATGTTTACCTAGCATAATTACATCTATGGATTATTTTAGGTAATACTTTGTGTAGTGCCCTTACTTCATACATGACTATCCAGGATTAGCAACACCACATAGACCATAGAACATAAACTTTGAGACAATTCAATAAACTTTAGGCTCATGTTTCATGCAAAACAATTTAGTTGAAATGAAAGAATCTATGGTTGCCATTGTTAACAATTGTCATTTTTTTTAAGACAAGCCCTTTTTAAAAATTTGATTGTATACAAAAAAGCAATGACACATCAAAAGTCTTGGTATTTTTTGAAATAATTAATGATCAAAGCAATTTTGACTTTGAAAACATGGCTAACCACATCATGTCTATCTTCATGTCACTGATAGAGAATTAAATTCAACATATTTTGAATTTTAAGCCACTGTGAGTTACATGTAAATGTACTGAACAAATTTGGGGTCCTCAAAACTTACATATTATCATGATATCATGATAATGTTCTAGCATATATCGTGAACTACACATATGAGTAGATGACAATATTATTAATTTAACGATTTCATTAATGCTTATTGCCCTTTTAATATAAGCTCCTCAAATTTCATAGTACATTATTGATCAAAGGTTTTGCTTATTACACTTAATGTAATCAAGGCGTTCTTCTTCTACACGTGCATACACATCTACAATAAATTATTGAAATAAAAGACGACTATATAATAGCGTCTGGCCTTCTAATTGGCATTGTTGTATTTGATATGCATGGTATCCACACATGGTTATTTCTTTTCTCGCATTGGTTTTGTCATTGTCATAACATGCATATTGAATATTAATGTGGTAGCCATTTTCACCATAAGGAAACAATAGGATATTGCATTGCCATAAAACATGAATGTAAGTAGGTTATTCATTTCAACTTCTTGATTTTATATTCAACAATAATATCACGATTCGTTTTGAACATTCTTATATCACCAATAATTAATGTAGCAATTTTGAACATGACAGAGTTGTGTATTGGTAACTATCTAATGCTCATTTTGTTAACAATTTTAAGTTAATTGGTATTATCATTATCCATAAATTGATCCCTTACCATTCAAAAATGATTGTGCAATGCAATTATGTTAATCTAACATCGTTGTTAAACCTTCTATAATGCTTATGTTTATTGATTTTGTATCTTTAAAGTCTTTCAAAATAGAAAACTTGTTTTATACTTCATTAGCCATGTCGTAAACATATAATTATACATATTTAGGCTATTCTCCCTCACTTGGCAATAAAGAACCAATAATATGATGATTTTGGTTGTGGATTTTTAAAATGTACCAACTTGGCCATTTATTAATGTTGTAATCGATCTTTGTACCCATTGAAGTGAATACAAATATAGAATTATAAAGATGTATATTTTCTTTAAAATGCGTAGTCAATGGGTTAGTTTCATAGTTGAATAACTGGACTAAAAACGTGAGCAGTGGACCAAGCTTTTCAATTTTAATTTTTCCTCTATTACAACATAAGTTAAAAATTGCTTTTTTTTTTTTTTTTTATTTTTTTTTTTTTCCTATTTCCTTGAACACAACACATTTCACAAGCCAGAATAGCACACCACAATGCGGGCATTCATGCTTAAGGAGCCCAATGAAAGATTTGCTTAGATACAAACCTAAATAGGAAAAGAACCATAATAAAAAAAACCTAGGCACGACTATATCTATTTAATAATAGAACAACGAATAATTTGAAGAAGGCAATTCATTGGTTAAAGAGCAGATGCATACTAAGCAGGGATCATTAGAACCAGTATGTTGTTCACTATGAAAAACTGCATGCTCTGTATAAAAGGAAAAACAATGGTTGTTTACATAAAAGAAAAGGACCACACATGCAATCACATAGGGCGAAAATATAAGGCAAGGTAGGGATGCAAATGTGAATTGTGATGTGTAACATCATCAAATAAGAGGGTGTCGACTAAGATGTCCTCATTCAGAAAGGAGGGCAGTTTAGTCCTATGGAATCAAGCGATTGTTAACCTTGATTGTTCTTGCATGCACATAGATGCATAGGGCAAAGCTTCTAGCATTTGCAAATTAACCAAAACGATCTCTATATCAAACAATGAATCTAGGAAAAAGCAAATTGAATCACAGTTTCTAGCTCCATTTCTGCACACCCAACAATGGCATATAGACAAAGTAAAGTTATTCTACCTAGCGGTGCTTATTGATCATCTAAATCCATATTTTTAGAGTTCTCTCTAAGAACTAAACATGGCAACAAATGTGAGCAAGGAGAAACATAGACAAATCAAACAAACTAAGTAACAGTATAGATGCATAAGCATTTATTTTGGGGTGGTTGCAAACGCGCATGGTAAAGGTAAATATCAAGTACTCATGCAATGGCATTTTTACATTTTGAAGAGGGCGATTAGGTATTTTATGTGCCCAGGTGTGCTTTAAGTGGCACCTCAACTAAGGTAAAGACCTCCGCTGGAGATTGGTGAAAACATATGGGAATTTGTCTTAAAAGAAACTCAATTGTCACTCATCTGTTCCAATGCACATAATAATTGAAATAATCTAACAATGATATTTTTTAATCCTTCAACCGCATGGACATATTATGTAATGCTAATTCATAGTTTATTTAAATTCTAATACTCCACAGTTTAGAATAATAAGACTTGTAGATTGATTGATTTTGTGAATTTTATTATATAAATCATGGTGGATATTATTTATTATCATTGCAGAATCTCAATAATCATTAATTAAAGATTAGTTGGGATTAAAATGGAATAGACTTGCTACGAATTTCGGTGGCTTTAAACCTACCCATTCACTAACGCCGGTTACTGTTTAAATAGGGTCATGACAATATTGTATACAATTAATTTCAAGCAAATTTTAATAAAATATAAGCATTTTTTAACTAAGGATGAAAATTGAGAAACACCCATAATAATAAAATAATAATTATTATTATTTTAACTAATATATATATATATATATATATATATATATATATATATAGATAGATAGATAGATAGATAGATAGATAGAGAGAGAGAGAGAGAGAGAGAGAGAGAGAGAGAGAGAGAAATTACACGAGAAAAAAAATATCTCAAATGAGAAAATCTATAAACATGTAGAATAGTTATTGGCTATATGTACTCAAATGAGTAAAATCTAGAAACATATAGAATAATTATTGGCTATATGTAAGGGGGTATGTATAGTATGCCCGCATGGGCAAATAAAAAACAACTCATGGTATGATTTGTAGATCTTTTTTTGAACAACATCTGCCACATTATCCTTGTTAAATTATGTATTTTACACCTAACTTCATAATGTGACACTTGACAAAAATTATCTTACGTTGGTGATTTTGATAAATCTACTTGTATTTGACAGTGTCCTCATGTCACACACGTAAAAACTACCAAATAAGGGGCAATTTGTAGAAAAATAAAAGTGCAGGAGCTCAATGTTGACAAATAAATATATAAAGGGCAAAAGTAAAACAAACACTAAAAATGCAGGGAGCAAAAAATGAATTTTTCCTTTATTAAATCTATTTTTTTATGCAGAACTAATAAATAGAGCAAGAACAACCAATTTTAAATAGATAAGTTTATGCTGGATGAATTTTAATGAATTCATATCAAATTATTTTAAGTTATAAGTTTGGCTAGATCACTTCAAATACAAGTCAAGTCACCTGATTAATGAATAAAAAGAAATTTGAATTATTTTTGAGTTTTAAGTCAGGTCAAGTTACTTTTAATTTTGATATTTAAAAAATATTATTTTAATTTTAAATAAATTTTAATTATTTTAAATAATTTAAATATTGTTAATCGAGTTGAACCACAGGTCATGTCAAATTCTGTTTGATTTAGATTGACTTATAAGTTGGATCAGATCCTGATTGAATTAATTCAGGTTAAATCATTTCATATCTCTTTTATTTTTGAGTCTAATGGAGACAAATTATTTTCAAAAAAATTTAAATCTGATAACAAATTGTCATATACCTACTCTTGAGTTTTAAATAAAGATAAGCTTTAATTTGAATAGAGATGTTTAAGTTCAATTATAGATTAATCATTTGAAAATATTCATAACTGAATTGATACTTATAACTTTTGGTTCAATTTCAATTCAGTACTTATAAATTGTAGTTCGTTCCTTCTTCGAATACTTTAAGTTTTAGTTTAATTTAGTTCAAAGTTTGATTTTATTCAATTTGATTGAATTGGATCAATGCAATTTAGTTATTTTTTAAAAAATATAGATAAAATAAATGAAAGTAGATGCATTTGGATTCAAATTTTTTAATTAATATATATAGTATAAAATTTTTTTGAAATATAGAAATCCATGAATATAAATATTTGTCGCTATAAGAATATTTCCAAGTATCCAAAAAAGCAATAACTTAATTGTTCAAATTAGCAAATAAGTTTCATTGTTCAAAATAGACATAAACTTAATTGTTCAACTTAGCAACACATTTTTATGATTTATAAATTGATCACAAGACTATAAAAATCATCCTTAGTTCTTAAATAAGTAATTTAATAATTTGAATTAATTTTTATATAGTATATATGAATATGTTTCTATCATGCATAAATTAATTTATATCTATATTTCCATTGTAATTTAACTTGTTAAATAATAAATTTATGTAGCCATTATATGTTTATTTAGATATATTAATTAATTAATGTGATGTAATATTAAATAAAAATATATAAAATTAGTTCTTATTTTAATTATTTGGTTTGAGACAGTTCAATTTAGTTCTTAATATGCATATTATATAGAGGTGAAAATTTTTATTGATCCAAAAATTCAACCTGAACTCACCCGAAAAAGTGATCCGAACTCAAATTGATCCAAAAATATTTGGATCAAGTTCGGATCAATCCAGTGACACAATTCAATTAATCTAGTGATAATGTAAAGAAAAACATATTTTATTATTAAATATATTTAAGATAGAATAATTGAAATAAAAAAATTAAAGATTATATTATTTAATTAAATTAAAATTTTAATTTTATTTAAGATTTAGTGATATTTTTCATTTTAAACTTATTTTTTAATTTACTGTGCCTTTTCATGTGCTAAATTATAATTTCTTAATTATTGTGATAAGTTATTTTATGAAAATAAAAATTATTTATTGTGATGAAATAATTTTACATAATTTATTTAAATAATTTAATATAGTGATAAAAATATTATTGTGATAATATTATTTTTTTCTTATATGTAATTTGATGGATACTAAAAATTTAGCACTAAGATATTATTATAAAATATTGTGAGAAAAAGTTTTATGTCATAATTTATCTTATATGCTGGATTTTTGGTTTATAGGTTCATCTTTGTGAAAAATACAAGTTAAATATATAACAATTACACAATTTCTCCTTGTGGTGCATAAATGAATATTTAGTTTATATGAAGCAATTACCTTATTGAATTTTTTTTTCTGACTTTAACGTCATGCTCTTATATTATTGATAGGTCAATGATAATAATAATAGTGGGCATAACTTTTTTCATGCCAAACAGTCATCTCGCTCAATCCATGAATCAAGGAGTATTAATATTTGAGTTCTAATGATGAAGATCGATGCTAAGACTATTTAGTTAGATTATTACATAGAAGTTTTTCTCCTTTTAAGACCTATATATTACTAGACTAGTTCATTATGTAAGGATTTTTTTCATCGTATATACAATAGAATTTAATTAGATTTTTCTTAATTTTATTTTATTGATTCAAATATTATATTTAATTTTATAGTTATTATCTATAATAAAATAAAATTTATAATAATCTCGTAATAACTTTTAAATTTATGAAATTAATATGAAATAAATACCTCATTTGATTATTGTAAAATGGTGCCACAATAGTACACGTTTAATCTAACAACTTATAATAAAAATAATAATGGAGATTTTAACCAATCCTACTAACGGCGAAATATTATATACTTATCATGAACTTCTACAATGACCTTTTTAATCACATTATGATTATTATCTAAATAAGAGAGACAAGTTAATAAGGCCGATTTTAACCATCCCTACTAATTACAAATCTTTTGACGATTTAAATCGCCTATATTGTTTGCGTTGGAGTGATTTAAATCGTCGCTATTATTTAAACCTGTCTATGCAGTTGGGAAAAATGTCAGTATCTCGTAGCAACAAGGCTAATAGAGGCAGTTAAGCGTCAATTTATTGAATCACCTTTAAACTTCATATGTGGTTATAATTAACCACCTCTACATGAGAAAAAACTGGCAAAAAAACATTTATTTTTATAATGGTTTTTTAAATTCAAATACTATATGCAATTTGAGTAGAAGGGTCAGAAGAATAAATGATTTTGGATAAAAGTGGTAGATTTGTCCACAACAACATCATAATTCAAAACTGATAAAATTAAATTTTCCCTAATAAATAGTTAATGGATGTTAATTTTATAGAATGATGCGTTAAACTATGAAAATAACAATAAGAGAAGGTGAGGAATATAGTCAAAGCCTCACTCATTAGTTAGCTTTGGTACCCAATGTTATAACTAGAATTATAGAAGTGAATATTTATTTTAATTAATGATATGAATAACATATGCTATTTGTAATATACAAATCACGACAAATGATACAAAAGTGAAATAAAAACGATATGAACTTAAAATTGAACCATGTGAAATTCAAACTATAGAATGGATGAGATAACTGTTTGAACATTTTTTATGTGGGCTAATATTAATTATGAGTTGGTTTTAATTATTTATAAAACAGACTGAATAATATAGTTTATTGATTTTGGATAAGCCCAATTAAAATATGATCAATTGAGTTATGGGCTTATGACACCTTTTGTGGGCCGATATGAAAGACGGTCAGCGTAGGCTTATTTTAACATGAATCTGTGATGGATAGACCTGTTAAAATTTATTATAAATAGGCTAGGTCCTCTCTCCTGCCTTCATAACGAAAAACCCTAGTTGCTACGCCTATTGTAGCCGTCTTTGAGAAAGTCAAGGAGAGAAAGACTTAACTCTCTTTTTCAACTCTTCTGACCTATTATCCGAGTATTCTATTTTCAGTGATCGGAATAATAGAGCGAAACAATTTGGGATCAAATGCGTAAAAAGGTATGCAACTTGTCTTTGTTTTCAAATCTATTGCACAAACAGTTACGTAATTTTGCTTCTGCTTAATCATGAATGGTGTTCTAAATTCATGTACTAGATCCTGAATAAATGTTTACATGTGGTATCAAAGCTTAGATTGTACATGATTTAGAACCCCTAAATATTTTGTACTGATAATTAAAAAAAAAAAAGGATGGAGTGAGGGCATCCCACCATAGTCAATTGCTTCTTGATATATTTAATCTACCTCCACCGTAACAAACTCTCCCATTAGCTCAGACGGTTGCTGATTGGTGTTGATTTCATCCGAGGACGCGGGTTTGGCAAATCCCTTATTGTCTGCCAATTTTTTTTCTCTTTTCTTTTCATCATTACCCTCTTTTGCCCAAAACTCGTAACTCGTCGGCGGATATATGGCGATCTCGCAACCTGTAACACCAAATCCCAACAAATACCTTAAAAAAAAAACAAAAATCATGGCTCTAAGTTTAATCTTGCTCTTCAGATCTTTAATTAATAACCTTCCTATCGGAACCCTTAAACGGCGTCACACCATACAACATCTCATACATAACAATCCCTAATGACCACCAATCCACGGTCGAATCATGGCCATACCCTTGAATGATTTCTGGGGCCACATATTCCTCGGTTCCGATGAACGAGTTGGACCTCTTGGTTTCACCTTGTTCGATATTGGTTGGATATTGTTCGACAGAGTCGTCTGGCGAGATGTCGAGCCTGGTTATGTGGGCTTATAACTTGAGTGAAGGCTTGAGGGTGGTGGAACGTTAACCCAACTCATTGGGGTGGTCATTAAGCGGCCAATTTCCTGCCCGCCCGGTCCAAGTTAGGAGTTGAGCCATTTGATCCTTGCGAAAGCTAAGGGTTACGTGGCTCTTAGAGTGGAGGGCAAAGCGTCAGGCGGGCTTCACAGAGCAGCGATCACCTCTCGCTCTTGGCGGGAGAAGAATAACGGGCTGATTTGTGTTGATTTGTTGTTTATGATAATTGTGACCTTTTTTTTTGTTTGTTGATGATGATTGCGTTGTGATTGTTTGTTTTGGTTGTTGGTCGTGTGCAATCTGAAAACAGACCGACGATGGGTGTGTGAAGATTGGTGATTCTGTGACAAAAAAAAATCAGAAGGAATGGGGAAGGGTGTTGTGGGTCTCGAACCCACGACCACAAGTCTTTAGGGCTAAGCTTTGCGAACTGAGCTAAGTTGATTACCTGTCAATATTTTATCCGGACTAATATTTATATAATCAGTCTTATATTCATGCACCTCATGATATAGTTTAATTTTATTTCAATAATTATTAATATATGTGCATATTAATATTTAAGAGGTATATATATATATATATATATATATATAAGTTAATTGTCAGTTTACTATTTAGTGATATTAATTTTGTGATAAAATTAAATAAATAGATAATAAATATTTGTTTTGCACATATATGAATAAATAATTATGTGCTTAAAATTAAGGTATATTATGTTTGATACCTTGTGTATTTTTGAAATATATATTTGTGTTTAGTATGTATTTTAATTGGACTATTATAAATCTCTAATTAAAAATAAATTTTATGGGTTGATATGAGAGTTACTGCCAAAGTGAGATATTCATTAAAATTCGTAGAGTTATCTTTAATTTTTTGCGAAGAGATTATTCCAAATTAATGTATATAATAATATGCCCAAAGGGGGTTATTAGATACATTAATTTTGGGAGAGCTTGTTGAAATGAAAAGAAAATTACAAATTAATGTATATAATGACCTGCCCAAAGGGGGTTATTAGAAACATTAATTTTGGAAGTGTTTGTTGAGATAAAAAGAAAATTCTAAATTAATGTATATAATAACCTGTCCAAATGGAGCTATTAGATACATTGATTTTGGGAGGGTTTGTTGAGATGAAGTTATTTGTGCTTAGAGTTGCATTAGTCTAGAGAGTCTATCTACCCAAAGGGGATAAATTTCTTGAAATTGGTGTGAACTTGATTGTGAATTTCATAACTAGAAATTCTATTGCATGTGCATGTTCTGCCAAAAGAGGAATATATAGTGATGTCATAATTTTTTAGATTGAGTAAATTATAAATTTGTTTTTTGTACATAGCCCAATTCTAATACATGCTCTTATTTTGTGCAATCAGTCTCCTTTAGTTTCAATAATAGTACTACAGTTGTTGAACTTTTAACTAGCACAAACTTTAAGAGGTGGAAATAGGACATTCAGTTTGTTTTGGGAATGAGTGAGATAAAATATGTTTTTTTATGATGATGAGCCTACTAAACCCACCTGTAAGAGTAATATTTAAGGAAGATGAATTACATGTAAAGTGGGAGAGATCTAATCGTATTAGTCTTATGGCTATGAGAAAAACTATTTCTGAATATTTTAGGAGTAGTTTGCCTACTGATTTTACTGCTAAAGTCTTTATTGTTACTATAGAAAATAGATATTTTGTATATGATAAGACTGAGGTTGTGACCCTAATGAGTCAGTTGACCAGTATGAGATATAACCATAATGGGAGTGTAAGAAATTACATTCTGAATATGGTTTACCTTCAAACCAAACTTAGGGGTCTTGAACTTGATTTATGTTTCTATTTTAGATAAGATTGTATATCAGCTTAATATTGGAATCTGAATTTTGTCTAGTTTTAGAAAACACCTTTTATGTTCCATTTTTTAAGAGAAATTTGATTTTTGTTTCTATTTTGGATAAAATTAGATATCATTTTGCTATTGGTAGTGGAAGAGCCAATATGTTTTTTTTTAGATTCCAAATTGATCGGTGAATGTGTTTTGTTCGATAATTTATATAGATTGTGTTTGGATGATGCAAGAGATTGTGAACATTCTTGTGACGCTAATGTTGTGGCCAAACGATTCTTAATTGAAGAAAAATCTTTTTCATTGTGGCACAAACGTTTAAGTCATATATCTAGAAAAAGAATTGGAAGACTAGTGAAGGATGACATTCTTCCTTTTCTTGATTTTGAGGATCTAGATGTTTGTGTGGATTGTATAAGGGGTAAATTGACTAAGAATAAAAAGAAAGGTGTTAATAGAAGTTCAGATCTTCTGGAGATTATCCAGATTGATATTGGTGTATCTTATTCACCTACTATTTGTGGCAATAAATATTTTATTACTTTTATTGATGATATTTCTTGTTATGGCTATTTATACTTGATAAACGAGAAATCTTATATCATTGAGGTGTTCAAAATTTTCAAAATTGAGATTAAGAAACAATGAGGAAAGTCATTAAAATTGTAAGGTCTGATCGAGGGGTGAATATTATGGCAAATATAATGATATTTTTTCCCATGTTTTCCTCTAAAAACTCCTTTAAAATAATTATGACATTGGTTGCTCATTTTGATTTAGAGTTGCAACAAATAGATGTCAAAACGACATTCTTAAATGGTGATTAGGATGAAGAAGTTAATATGGAGCAATCCGAGAGTTTTTTTTTTTTTAAAGAAAGTGGTAAAGGATACTTAGTTTGTAAGCTGAAGAAATCTATTTATGATCTCAAACAAGTTTCGTGTCAATGGTATCTAAAATTTGATGAGATAGTTACTTCACTTGGTTTCATAGAGAACAAGATAGATCTGTACATTTTCCATAAGATCAGTGGGAGTAAATTTATATTCCTTATTCTCTATGTTGATGATATTTTGTTGGCTAGTAATAATATGGGAATGATTTGTGAAACTAAGTAGTTACTCTCTATGACTTTTGATATGAAAGATCTTGGAGAGACATCTTTTGTCTTGGGTATTGAGATTCGTCGTGATCTGTCTCATTATTTATTGGGTCTTTCTCAAAGGGCATATATTGATCGTGTGCTCAATAGATTCAATATACAATCTTGCAAAGGTGGTGATACTCCTGTGGTGAAAGGAGATAAATTCAGTAAAAAGCAGTGCCCTAAAACTGATATAGAAAGACAAACCATGATTAATATTCCTTATGCAAGTGCAGTTGGTAGCTTGATGTACGCCCAGGTGTGTACAAGACCAGATATTGCATACATTGTCAGTGTTCTTGGTCAAAATCTTTCTAATCCTGTGTAAGATCATTGGGTAGCCGCTAAGAAAGTGATAAGATACTTGCAAAAGATAAAGGATTATATGTTGGTTTATAGGTGTGTGGATGATTTTGAAATGGTGGGATATTTAAACTCTGATTTTGCAGACTGTAAATATGATATGAAATCCACTTCGGGTTATATTTTTATGTTTGTCGGTGATGTTGTTTTGTTGAAAAGTGTTAAACAAACACTTACAATATTTTCTACTATGCAAACTGAGTTTGTTGCATGTTATGATGCTAGTACACAAGCTATATGGTTAAAGAATTTTATTTCTGAGTTGCTTGTGATTGATTCTATTGCTAGGCCACTTCGAATCTATTATGATAATAATGCTTCTATGTTCTTCTCTAAGAACAATAAAAGTTCAAGTGGTTCTAAGAATATGGAGATTAAATATCTTACAGTAAGAGATTTAGTAAAGAAATTAAACATTGAGATTCAGTATATTAGTACTGATTTGATGTTAGCTGATCCTCTAACCAAAGGACTCAGATCCATAGTTTTCAAGAAACATGTTTGTGATATGGGTGTTGTGGAGTCTTTTGATGTGTTTGGTTAGTGGAAGTTTTGTGCTTGTAATTAAACGTTTAAGTTAAATAATTTTGTTACATTGTTTATTCATATTTATATGAGTTGAGTGTTTTTGTGGTTGTTTGTTTTGCATATGTGCACATTTTATATATATAGCATGTTATGAGTTGTGGTTAATATGCTTAAGACTGGTGTGATTATCTTAAGCAGAGCTGATTTTCAATTGTGTTTTTGGAAACAAAGGCTAAGACATTGTGATTGTATTTCCAAATGGAAATAATAGCCTTATTGTGAAGCCTTGTAAATTTCTCTTGCTCGTTAGAGCATGTGTGAAAGAGAAATTTTTGGAAGACTGACAAGAAAATAGTGTATTGATCACATGTGGACGCTATTTTCTTGCTGCATTGCCATATCGGAATCCAGGTCGGTTAAGTTATCAATATTTGTGACTATGGATTGGTACTATGTCAATAAGAGGCATAACTACTGTCATGATCCGATATTGATAATTTAATGTGGACAAAATTGTGTTTGAGGTGTCACTTTATCAATAAACTATATGTTTTCTAAAATTGTGTGGCCACACTTGAGTTTAAAGTATTAAGTCCAAGAGTCGTTTTTTAAAAAATATTTT
>CATIWR010197448.1:0-19128 GCA_949677035.1 Omphalea diandra
TGAAAGGAGCACTTTCTTGGTGAGGAATGTCTCATTTTCCTCATCAAGTGCTCCTACAAATCAGTAAATGGTTGTGATATGTAAAGGTAAAAGGAATTAGCTCTTGGGTTTGGTACTCATGTGAATAAATTGATCCACTAGATAATAGCCAGTTTGAATTGGCTTATTTTTTACAAGGCATAAAAGAAATGCCAAGTCTTTCTATGATACCTTATCATTACCATCACCTTTAGCATTTACCAAAAAGGTGATGATAAGATGGAGTATCCAGAGGGATAGGGTCTTAATGTATTTGGCTAAGGAGGATCTTAGGTCGTGTTTGGTTTCAATCAAAAATTTTGACCAAAATTCAGAATAAATAACATCAAGTGCGACGATTATGAATGGGATGTTTTCTCTAACATGAAGATTGAAGAGAGAAGAAAGTTGGTCGAAAGTAATTTAAAAAGGGTCGCCAAAGGCCCGAAACACTAACCCTTATTGTCCTGCTCTTGAATCAGCTTTATGACTCAATTGGACCGCGCATATGAATTCCCGTATGATTTCTTCATTATCGAGTTCATCTCGAAAGATGAACTCATTCCATCCTAGATTGGAAAGGAAAACACGAATCTCTGTGTTAATACCCAAGGTTTCTAGCATAAAGGTAGAAGAAATCTTGTTGGGGAGGATGATTTTGGAAGAATTGGCCTTGTACCTTTCTTTCTCCTTTTTTGTAATTCCTTTCTTGAGGTGAATTGTAGGTGGTGCATATGGCTGAGCCACTACCTTGCCCTTATCTGCTCTAAAAATCTTCTTCGGAGCCATTTCAAATGATGAAGAGGATTTAAAGATTTTAAAGAGATTTGAGAGATAGAAAATGATGTTGGAAGTGAAGTGAGGATAATACTGTTGAAGGAGGTATTTATAGCCATTTGAAATCCCTGTAAACAACTAGAAATAGCTAGAAATGAATTGATGAAGAGATAGAAATGGTTAGCAGTCAAATCACTTAAACGTCTAA
This sequence comes from Omphalea diandra, assembly GCA_949677035.1. Taxonomy (NCBI): domain Eukaryota; kingdom Viridiplantae; phylum Streptophyta; class Magnoliopsida; order Malpighiales; family Euphorbiaceae; genus Omphalea; species Omphalea diandra. Next base: position 1,004 of record CATIWR010197448.1, read on the forward strand.
GTGGTTACCCTAATTCGCATCCATGAATCCATGAGTCGCAATCGCGAATTATGGAAAATGTGAGTAATATACAAATTTTCCTCAAGAAAACATGCTTCAATGGTCAAAAATTTAAATTCTTGACCAAAATTTGTAGTGGAGCTTAACTCTAGCTACCACAATTTGATATTTGGCAGCCGGATGACTAGTACTTGTAATTCGTGGTTATGAAGATAGAATAACGACTGCGAATTATAAGTCATCAAGGATAAAAATGAAAACTAGGTTTTGAAAGAATCAAAATTGTGGTCCACATGGAAAATGCCACAAAGAAAATATAAAACATAATTATCAACCAACATACATAGCAATATAAGATCAAAATTTTCACTTTAGGGAGCTTCCATCAAGCATTCCCAATTATCTCTTAATGAAGTTCATTCTTTTAACATTGAGAGATTTAGTGAAAATATCTGCAAGTTGATGATTTATATTAATAAAATTTAACACAACATCACCTTTTTATACATGATCTCTAAGAAAATGATGTCTAATATCTATGTGTTTACTCTTTGAGTGTTGGATGGGATTCGTAGAAAGATTAATAGCACTAGTGTTACCACATTTAATAGGAATGTGATCAATCACTTTGCCATAATCCTTCAATTGTTGTTTCATCTAAAGAACTTAGGTGTAATAACAACCCACAACAACATACTCAGCTTCTGTAGTGGATAAGGCAATCGACATTTTTTTTTGCTAAACCAAGATACTAAGCATTCTCCTATAAATTGACAAGTCCCATAAGTGTTTTTTCTATCTAATAAGCTACCTTCATAATCTGGATCCGAATATCCTATGAGACTAAAGGATGAATCCCTAGGATACCATAACCCTAAGTGAATAGTACCATGCAAATACTTGAAAATTCTCTTAACAGCATTTAAGTATGACTCTTTAGGAGAGGATTAGAAGCTAGCACACATACAAACACTAAACATGATGTTTGGCTTATAAGCAGTAAGATAAAGTAGAAATTCGATCATACTTCGATATCTCTTTTCATCTACCATCTTGCTCGATTCATCTTTATCTAGCTTGATGGTACCACTCATGAGGGTTTTGGCTACTTTACAACCATCCATGTCAAACTTCTTGAGTATTTCCCTTATATACTTAGCTTGGTTGATGAAGATCCCTTCTTTGGTTTGCTTGATTTGTAGATCGAGAAAGAATTTTGAGCTCTCCCATCATGTTCATTTCAAATTCCCTAATCATACACTTAGCAAAATCCTCACAAAGAGACTCATTACTAGCATAAAAAATGATATCATTAACATAGATTTAAACAATTAGTATATCATGCTTGTGTTTTTTAACAAATAGTGTGGTGCCCACCTTTCTTTTTTCAAAATCATTTTTCAAGAAAAATGAACTAAGCCTTTCATACTAAGCTTTTAGATCTTGTTTCAATCCATATAAGGCTTTGTTCAATTTAGAAACATGATTTGGTAAATAATGTGACTCAAAAGCAGGAATTTATTCAACATAAACTTCTTCCTCAATGCTTCCATTCAAAAATGCACTTTTAACATCCATTTGAAAAAACTTAAAATTCATGTGGCATGCATAAGCTAAGAGTATCCATATGGCCTCTAATATTGCAACAGGAGCAAAGGTCTCATCGTAATCTATGCCTTCCTCTTAGTTGTATCCCTTAGCAACAAATCTAGCTTTATTTATAGTGATAAGACCTTGCTCATCTAACTTGTTCCTAAACACCCATTTGCAACCTACAGTGGAATATTCTTTAGGCCTATGGACAAGTTCCCATACCTTGTTTCTCTTAAATTGGTTGAGTTCCTCTTGCATAGCAAGCACCTAACTCTCATCATCAAGAGCCTCACCAATTGATTTTGGCTCAAGTTGGGAAACTAAGGCAAGATTATTATCTAAAGGATTAAGTTGAGATTTAGTTATTTCACCCTTGGAGTATCACCAATGATCAAGTCCTTGGGTGATACTTAGAAAATTTCCAATCTTTGAGTAGATCTTGGCTTGGCTTATCTCTTTATTGATGTTGTGGCTCTTCATCTTCCATTGATGATTCACCTCATTCTTTGCTTTTATCCTCTCTTTTTGTGGTGTCTTCCAATTCCAACATTTCAAAATCACATATAAGATCATCAACAAAAACACTTTTCCCAATATCTAGTTTACTAGATTCATCAAAGATAACATTCATAAACTCCTTAACTACCATTGAACTTTTTGTTAAAGACTCTATATGCCTTGCTAAAGGTAGAATAGCCCAAGAAAATTCCTTCATTGATTTTGGAGTCAAATTTTCTAAGATTATCCTTGGTATTTAAAATGTAACACTTATATCTAAATGCTCTTAGGTCTGAAATCTTAGGTTTTCTACCATTCCATGGCTCATAAGAAGTTTTATTAAGAATGGGTCTTTTGAAAACTCTATTTGCATTGCAACACGAAGTATTAATGGCTTCGGCCCAAAAGTAATTTGGTAAAGAATACTCATTGAGCATGGTCCTAGCATTTCTGCTAGTGTTCTATTTTTTCTCTCTATAACACCATTTTGTTATGGTGTCCTAAGAGTTGAAAAATTATGAAAAACTTCATTCTCTAAATAATAAGTTTTAAAAGACTCATTTTGAAATTCCTTTCCATGGTCACTTTTATTAGAAGAAAATGAAGTAACCTTTTTTCATTTTGAACTCTTTTTGCAAAACTCTTGAAAGCTTTAAAAGTATCACTCTTATGAGTTAAAAAGGATACTTAAGTAAACCTAGAGTAGTCATCAACTAGGACTAGTGCAAAATGCTTTCCACCTAAGTTATCACTCAAAGAAGGTCATATCAAGTCCATATGAACTTGTTGAAGAGGTCTAGTAGAACTGACAACATTTTTTGCTTTATGGGAAGCTTGATGTTCCGTACCCATATGGCATGGACTGCATGTCTTGTCCTTAGTGAAATTCAGCTTGGGAAGGCCTTCCACCAACTTTCCTTTAGATAGGCTTTGAAGAAGATCCATGCTTACATGCCTAAGCCTTATATGCCATAACCAAGCTTCACTACTTAAAGACATAAGACACTTAAAAGATTGGTTAGCCAAATTGTATAAGTTAATTGAGTAGGTATTACATTTCCTTTCACCGTTGAAAAAAACCTCATCATCCACTAAAGTGGTGACTCGACATTTCCTAGGATCAAAGGTGATTTTGTTACCTTTGTCATACAATTGACTTACACTCAACAAATTATGTTGTAAGCCACTAAGTAATAAAACATTATCAATTAATGAACAACCATTCTTACGAATGGTTCCAATGCTAATTTAACTTACCCTTGGCATTGTTGCCAAATGTGACATCTCCACCTTCTTTTTCCTTTAGTATCATGAATAGCTTTCTATTTCTAATTATATGCTTGGAACATCCACTATCCACATGCCAATTGCTTGATTTGGTGGCTGCCATACTCCCCTACACAACAAAAGTGAGTTACCTTTTTTTAGGCACTCAAGTATACTTGGGTCCTAGGGGGTTAGAAGTTGAAGGATCCTCTAATTTGAGGTGAGCCTTCCTAATAAAAGAGTAAATGTTAACATGCCCATATTTCATGCAATAATGACATTAGAGTTTAGACTTTGAGTCTTTCTCCTATGCACAAATTTAGTATGAGTAGAAAGCCTTCTCATACCTTGATTATGTGAATGCATGCATGTACATGTATGATGAGTATGAGTAGAGAATTTCTTATGAGAGTGACCATGTTGTTTGTTATACATGTAGGCATGGTTAGCTTTTTTAGTATTGGCTCTTGAGCTTGGAGTAGCCTTCCCTTTGCCCTTAGGCTGAGGAGGCTTAGTGCTAGGAGCACTTTTCTTCCTAATTGCATCAACTCTTGAGGTTTGAGGTTTTGAAGATCCAACAAGTGTGGTTTGAGATGATGAGGAGGCTCCATTGAAGCCTAGACCATGTCCAATTAGTGGTGGTCTTTGTAACACAATCAACGTGTCAAAGGCTTCTTTTCCTTTATGGAACTTAGAGATTGGGCTTCTAAACTCAATGACTTCTCTCTTTCGACAGTCATTCTCTTTTATTAATGAAGCCAATGTAGAAGACAATGTAGAAAGATTTTCCATAGATTTTTTGAGTTCATCATTTGATGCTCATAATTCTCTTACAATGTCATTGAATGATTTATAATCATTCTCTAATTTTTGACATTTTTTTTGTAATACTTCATTTGTGACTTGATTTGTCACATTTAAAAGTTAGAGCCTTTAAAATCTCTTCATCTATCTCATCAAATTCAAAATCAGAATGAGAGTAGGAAGAAGTACTTACCTCATTTGTAGAATCTTCTTATGCCATAAAACAAATGTTGGCAACTCCTCATTTTTCCTCATATTCACTTGTGTTGTCATCCTAAGTGGCTCAAAAGCTCTTCTTTTTCTCATTGTCCCATCTCTTATTCTTCTTTAATTTGGGATGATCACACTTGATTATGACCTTGCATGCCACATTCATAGCAAGTGACATTATTAGATCTCTCTCTTGGACTAGGAGCTGTCTTCTTGAAGCTTTTTCTTTCTTTTCTTCTTTTAATCAACTCCTTTGTCCTTCTTAAGAGCATTGCTAGTTCTTCTTCTTCTTCATCACTTGAGGTAATTTCTACCTCTTTCTCCTTTGTTGAAGATTTGAGTGCCAAGGTTCTTCTTTCTTTTTCTAGTTTATCTCCTTTGCCTTTCAACTTCTTCATTTGCTTATCTTTCTATAAGGCCAACTCATGAGTTAATAGTTTCCCTATCAACATATCTATTGGAACCTTTCCAATCTCCGGATTGGACTATTGGATGTTGCACACTCTAGCACCAAACTTATCTAAAGCAAGAGTTTTGAGGATTTTTGTTTTTACCTCATAGTTGGTGAGAATCCTTCCGATTTTCTTCATGTTGGTGACGATGGACAAGAGCTTATTTGTCATTTTGGTGATGCATTCATGGTCCATCATGAATAGCTCCCATTCCATCACGTACATCTAAACGACTTGATTTAACTAATTTTGTGCCTTCTTGGTAGTTCTTAAGAGTCTTCCAAATGGCATGTGCTGTTTGGCAATGTTGTACTCTTCCAATCTGTTATCTATAGAGAGAGCTTAGAAGAATGGCCATTGCCCTCTTGTTTTTGCCATTGGACCTCCGCCGAGCTTTAACCCATTTTTCCCTTGGAATGTGTTCTTCAATTCCATCCACTACTTTAGTGGGTGGCTTCCATTCTTTGACAACCACATCCCAAAGGTCTATCACATTTGTGTCAAGGTATATTTCCATTATATACTTTTAATGAGTATAGTCGGATCCATCAAAGTGAGGCTTGAGATGCAAGTGGATTCCCTCTTATGCCATGAAATTTGCTCACCCAATTAAGGCTAGAATGTGAGATTGGCTCTGATACCACTTATTAGCCCTATGAACCAATAAGGGGGTTGAATTGGTGTATAAAAAAATCAAGAGTAAGGGATAGAGAAGAGTAGAAAAATGAGGCACATATTTTATAGTGGTTTAAGTATAATTGACCCTACATCCACTCCCCAATTCTCTGTAATTAGGTGTTCCACTAACTCATAATGATGTTGTTAAACTCACACCTAACTTTTACACTTTGTGTTTTCAAGGCTCACACAACAACCTTTACACTTTGTTTTTTCAAGGCTCATACAATAACCTTTATGCTTTTTGTTTTCAAGGCTCACATAATAGTCTTTACACTATATGTTTTTAAGGCTCACACAACAACCACTTTTGAGTGTTTTCATAGGCTCACACTACAACCTTAACACTTGGTGTTTAATGCTCACACTCGACACTTACAATCTCATAAAGAAGAGAAGAAAATGAGTAGCAAAAGATTGAAAGCTTTAACACAAGTAATGAATTCTCTATCTATCATATTTATCACTATTTGGTGGAGTATTTTATACCCCATACCCATCATAGACGTTAGTTTTTAAAGCTCAACAAATCTTCAAGATATGCTAGGTAGATTCTATATTAATTACATGTTAGGCAGGAGTCGTGGTGGCTATAACTAATTCGCGGTCACAAAATCCAAAATTCCATATGGGAGCTAAAAATTGCAGTGGAAAAACTCGTTTGTGTTTAACAGCTAGTCCACATGGCAACTTGTCATTGGTCCATCAGGAAAATATTGTCGTTGTAGTCTAACCGCTCAGAAAAGTGGCGGTTTAATTCTTCTTTGTATAGGGCTCGACTAAGGATGCAAATTTTTCTGTTTGAAAGACATTTCTCTTCTTCTTGAATCACGGTCACTACTTAAAATGTCACCGTCGTGAATTTTGTTCTCCAACGGATACCTAGGACACTTGGCAAGCTATGATTGTGGACTGGCTTCCCTCTTTAACCACTTTAAAATTCACAGTCGTGACATAGGTGTGACACACACCGTGAATTTATTTGTGACTTTGGCACTCCCATCTTTGGATGAATCGCGATAGTAATGATGCCTGTGAATCCTTCTGGCTGAGTTTCACCATTTCCTTAAACTAGGTCACGGTCGCAAATTATAGACCACTGACTGCAAATTTGGATGAACTTTTCCTTCTTGAAAATTATGCAATCCTTCTAACTTTTAATGGAAAAACTAACTTAATTTATGCAAAACAACATTCAATTGAAACAATAGGCATGATCAATCTCCTTTGTTAAGATTAAAAGAGGTATGAGGCTTAGGATTAACCATCCTAGTCGAACATCCCTAGTCAAAGTAATGGATAAGTCCTAAGTCCTCTAACGTAGGCCCCTAGTAGATCTCTATAATATTTTATAGGTTTGAGAATAGAGTCCCCAACAAGGTGTATAATAAAAAGCATAGGGTGTATTGATCCACCATTTCTTATGGACTATCATCGATGATGACGAGGACATCAACCTTTAGGCTAGATCACTCAAAAGAAAGACTCCCATTGGTGCGAGAAACAAAGCTTAGAAACCAGAGCATGTAGTCTCTCTATAACATCGGTTCATGCACATTTGAGTCAGTAGGGATGGGGATGTTTGCAAAGCGAATCTCGGTCAAATAAGTAAAGTTACCTGATGTGATGGTGACCTCTCTAATTAGTGGCAGGTAGAAAGAATGAGTAGTGTCCATCCACCTCTCTGCTAGTACCTGCATTATCATGGAATTTATCTGATGAGGCTTATTTGGCTACATTTGAAGGAATGATATCTGACTGATCTCTTCCAAGAGAGCCAAGACCCAAAGGTCCAGCTTACGGAACCTTACCCTAGTATGGCCATTATATTGCCTCTATTGTGAAAGAAGACGTCGCCTTATAGAAGGAAGAAAAGCAAAAAGAAGAAAAGGGTAATAAGTGCTCAATATTCGTGCAACAAAAGATAGAGGAAAATAAAGCAGCAATAAAGCCAAGCCTAGATGGATGAATCAAATTGCATGAGTCACTCAAAAGAAAATTCAAATAATTGCCTAAGGTACGTGTACATTTCTTCTCTTAGATAATGAAATAACATTATGCGTATTTCGTCATGTGCAAGTAAACAAACAATCTAGGAAGTTTAAAAGGAGTGGAAAAATAGCCTTAATCATGATAGAACTATTCATAAAAGTCATGCAAATTAACTCTTTCAAACTGTCTGCAAAAATCTCATGCATGGTTTGGCAATCATGAACAAGTCATCATAAGACCGACACCGTATAATTTAGAAATAATAAAATAAATCCACTAGAAATAAAAATATAAATACTAAATTATTTATCTAGCTATTTATTCAATCTCAGTTATATATTCTACTTCACAAAAAATTTCCCTATAATATTGCAAAATTTTATTGAAGTTTCATAAAAAGATGTAGTGGCACTCAAAATAAGATAATCAAAACAACCAATGGATAACATGAATTTTTTTCTAAAATTAAAAGGTAAATGTCCTAAATCCAAAGTCTAAATTTTTGTACTAACTTAATGTTTGTATGCAAAAACATAATTTTAGGGTAGTTCCTAAAGCTTATAGTGTCGATAAGGAAATTTGAAAATAGGAGGAAAAGGTAAGACAACGTACTAAACCCAAGGTGGCTCCTGCTAGGTGATGATACATGTTGTAAAACATCAACACCTCTTGACATGGATCAAAGCTTACTGAGATGACATTGGCAATATCTTCATCAAGGGGTTCACCCTTAGGATACTCCACATAGATTGCAACTGCTCTAGATCATCGTAAATGAGAGAATCCTCATCAAGGAACTCTTTTGAACATCAAACATCTTATTGTCATTAACTCGACCATTATAATAGATCCAAAGGTAGAGTCAAACTAAATAAGCTATGTCTAGAGAATTTTGAGTGATAGAAAGTAGAGAGAAGGAAAGCAACGACATAAATAAGCCCTAGGCTACCCATAGGCCTTATATAGGAAAGATGGTATGTACAAACCACCTTCCTTGTTACTAAAACAAACTCCATCAAGTTAGCTATACAGACAACCCATTGTCTGTATAGGCCACTAAAAAATGGTAGAATGAGAAAGAGATAAAAAGAAAGGAGGGGCATCTTTAAGAAAATTATCAAAATACCCCTAGCGTATTTGAGGCTTGAAAAGCCACATCAACCCTTCAATTGCCAATTGAATTACCAAACGTACCCTCTAGTGATAAAAATTAACCTCTTCAAAGTTTCCAAAGGAAAATCAATATATGCACAATTTAGGGTGCTTAGGCCTAACTCTTTTAGCAATAGTGCAACATCTAAGTAACTAAGAGAGCTATAATGATAATAATCCATTCCAAAAGGCTAATAGGACTACAAAAATACCATAAAAGCACTCTAATGTGCCAAAAATGCACATATGATGGAAGATCAATGCTAGGGGCATCTTTGATCAAAACCACTAACTAGAAGGATTGTAGCACTCCTAAAAGATTTAACAACATTAATGGTTGCAGTGGATAGCTACGGCCATGCATCACATCCAGTACTTGTTAGCGAGTTGTTGTAAATATGAAAACACTAAGTGCCTACTAAAAGCTACTAATGTAAATCAGTGCTTGCTAAAGAGTTGTTTAAGCATCCAGTACTTACTAGAGAGCTGCTAAAAATATGGAAACATTTGGTACCTATTAGAAAGTTTTCAAGGTAACTCAGTACCTTTAAACAGTTGCTGAGGCATCTAGTACCTATTTAAAAGTTGTTGGAAGCACAAGATACATATTTGTAGCTGTTAGAAAGCTACCAAAATAAGCTTTAGTACTTGCTCTATAAGATGTTGAAGCATTGTATCCTTTTTGATGATTACATATACTATAATGATTCATTAAGTCTTATTCAACTAACCATTTTCTCGAACGTTGTTTTCCAAGCCCTACAAAGTAGGGGGCAAACTGTGAGCATCAGATTTTGGGTCGCATGATGCAAGCCTGTTGATGAAGATCAATGGAATTATTCCCTATAATATAAAAGGAATTATAAAGGAAATAAGGGTAAAGCCTTAAGAAACCTTGGAACAAACCCTAAAAAACTAAGTCCAAACCCAAAACACCAAACTCAAGCCCATAAGACTATTAGTCCAAAGGCTACCAAACTTGTTTAAATGGATGTACAAGTTACTAATAATGGCTTATAGTCAGTCTCATAGTTGTATAGCCATGATTAGAGCCCTAACCTTGGGAAGATTTTAGAACTAGTTCCCTCTTAACGCCTAAGGTTGTACAACTATAGTCCTTCCCTTAGTTGTACAACATTCTTAAAACCTTAATTCCAAAACTTTCATTATTTTTTTTATGGTTGTATATCAATATGATGCAACTAGAACTATTTCGAGCTATAGTTTAACCTTTTTTCCTTTATAAATATAAAATATACTTACCCACAATCATTGGCATTATCACATAAGCATATTCATTGCATAAATAATTTGCAATCCCACATGAACATATGCAATGGATAAATTATCATGTGAGAATGCCAATGAATGTGGATATGGATGTTGCTTTTAAAACTATTTCACATGAATTCAGATGGGGCATAAAACTCTAAATTATGTATTTTATACTTTCCCTAATTCCTCTTCTAGGTTATGAAATAATGGGAATAAAATTCTACTCTAACAATAAAATGAACATAATCAGCTATTATTTCTATTAAATTTCAACTTCCATGCATGAGCTCTACCATAAATTACTCTAAAATTCTTAGTAAACATACATGATTAACATGTCATGAGGGAGTAATTTCATGTGAAAAGAAGATAAATTAACTTACCATTTTTCTCATAATAAAAAAAGCTTAGGATTCCTTCCCAAAAGCTCACTCTTCTCCCTCATCTTCTTCTTCTTCTTCTTGTTTTTTTTTCTTCCTTAGCTTTCTCTTTCTTCTACTACACCTTATGTTTATCCTCTATATTCTAATCCTAAAAGATGAAAATTTCAATTTGTAAACCTATTCTAATAAGACAATATCATGGTGTTTCATTTCCATTGGTTGAAAGTTCACTTTTCCTCTTTTAGTCCCTTTTTATCACTCCTTCATCACCTTCATCCATCTCCTAATCTCTATGTGCTCCATATACTTTTAAATAAGCTCTAAAACACCATTATTTATGATGATATAACATGCACACAACACAAGATAATTTGTCATGCAACTATACAAACATTACATATATGTTTAAGTGTCATCATCATTCTTATCCAATTCACATATCTAAATGATCATTTATCCATTGCATGTGTTCATGTGGGATTATAAATTATTTATGCAATGAATATGTTCATGTGAGAATGCCAATGAATATGGATAGGAATTTCTTCCCCTCTTATAAATAATTTTGTACTCGAAATTCAATGCCTAAAAACAAATATTGATATTGTGATTTAATGTTGTCTTCAATTTCCCATATAGCCTTTTATTGTTAGTGGTTTCTCTATAACAACTTAACCAAAGGGATTTCTCAATTTCATAACTTTTTTGTCTTATAACTAAAGATCTTTACTAGCTTTTCAATGTAACCTACATCATATGCAATTGTTATTGCTAGATCCCTATGCATATGTGTAAGATCAGACTAATACTCTATTAGCATGCTCACATGGAATACATCATGAATTTGAGGCATCTCTAGTGGTAGTGCTAGCCTATAAGCCAATGAACTAATTCTTTCTAAGATCTCGTATGGTCTTATGTATCGAAGACTCAGTTTCCCCTTCTTGCCAAATTGAATTATTCCTTTCCATGTTGAAACTCGAAGGAACACTTTGTCTCCTACTTCATATTCCATTTCTCTTATTTTATCATCTTTGTACACTTTTGGCATGTAATTGTTGTTGAACTCACTAAAAGAAAAGTTTGATTATGCAATGTCGCTATTAGAGGGGGATGCTTATGATTGGTGGGAAACTATTCCAGGGAGTGATGTCCAGCCTGCAGTGCTTACATGGGATGATTTTCTTCATGAGTTCAACAACAATTACATGCCAAAAGTGTACAAAGATGATAAAAAAAAGAGAAATGGAATATTATGTGGGAGACAAAGTATTCCTTCAAGTTTCACTATGGAAAGGAATAATTTGATTTGGCATGAAGGGCAAACTAAGTCCTCAATGCATATATCTTAGAAAAAAATTGGTCTATTAGCTTACATGCTAGCATTACCACTAGAGATGGCCTAGATTCATGATGTATTCCATGTGATATGCTAAAAAAGTATTCATCTGATCCTACACATATACTTAAGGATCCAGCAATAAAAATTATAGATGATGTAAGTTACATTGAAGAAGTAGTGAAAATCAATGGTTATAAGACAAAATAGCTATGAAATTAAGAAATCCCTTTAGTTAAGGTGTTATAGAAAAACTACGCACAATAAGAGGCTATATGGGAAACTAAAGAGAACATTAAATGACAATATCCATATTTGTTTACAGGTATTGATTATTGAGGATGGAATTCTTCATAAGAGGGGAAGAAATGTAACATCCCTATCCACATTTATTTGCATTATCATATGAACATATTCATTGCATAAATAAATTGTAATCACATATGAATATATGTAATGGATAAATGATCATTTAGATATGTGAATTGGATAAGCACGACAATGACACTTACACCATTTCATTTGGGACACTTCAACATATATGTAATGTTTGTATAGTTGCATGACAAATTATCTTATGTTGTGTGCATGTTATATCATCATAAATAATGGTGTTTTAGAGCTTATTTAAAAGTATAAGGAGCATATAGGGATTAGAAGATGTATGAAGGTGATGAATGAGCGAAGAAGAGGGACTAAAAGAGGAAAAATGAACTTTCAACCAATGAAAATGAGACACTATGATTTTATCTTATTAGAATAGGTTTACAAATTGAATTTTTCATCCTTTAGGATCAGAATATAGAGGAAAAACATGAGGTATGGTAGAAGAAAGAGAGAGCTATGGGACAAAGAAAGAAACGAAGAAGAATAAGAAGAATAAGAAGAAGAAGAAGGAAAGGGAGAAGAGTGAGATGCTTAGGAAGGAATCCTAAGCTTTTCTAATTCTGGGAAAATAGGTAAGTTAATTTATCTTCTTCCCATATGAAATTACTCCCTCATGACATGTTAATCATGTATGGTTACTAAGAATCATGTTGTAATTTGAGGTATAGCTCATGTATGAAAGTTGAAATTCAAGAGAAATAAGAGTTGATTGTGTACGTTTCGTTGTTAGCATAAAATTTTATACCCACTATTGCATAACACTAGAAGAAGAATTATGGAAAGTATAAAATACAAAAGTTACAGTTTTATGCCCCATATAAATTAATGTTAAACAGTTTTGCTTAATTTGGTACGTGTGAGGAGATATGGCTCATTCATTAGGGCTGGTTCACAACAAACAAAAATCTCCTCAATCTTTTTGCTTTCATATTTTTTGATGACCTTATGTTATGATTTATACAAAGTGAAAAACATGAAATTTTTTGGGTTGTATCCCCTATAAATACCTGTAAATCAGATTTCTTAATTTTTTGTGTGGAAAGAAATGTGGCTTATTGATTGTGACTGACCCTAAACATGATAAAACTTTATCAGTCTTATAATTCTATTTTCCAAGAATTTTAGGGCCATAGAATCTGAAATTGATGATGTGACGAACTTGAAAGTTATATACCTATGTCTTATATACGTTCCTATAAAATATTTTTGCCAAATTTAACATGGTTGTTAAGATATTATCCGTTCATTATGCCTGATTGTCCACAAGTTGAAAACCTGCTGACCCTGAGATTGGCCATTTGTTTTGGTGACTTTATAGACTGAATTAGACAATGATAAATAAGAAAAATGTTCATTTATGTGTTTTGCAACTTCTGGTAGATCGTTTTGCAATTGGATTTGTACAATTTGAGATATACCCAAGAATGTAAGACTTATTTAGACTGAGATGACAATGAAACAGGGAAAAATTCAAAAATTCACCACATTTTCTGTCTTATATTGACATGAAATTTGAATATGTTGTATCACTATGTCTCTAGATTATTTTTAAAAAATAATCAATTCATTTAGATAAGTATATCTAAAGTTATTTTTGTGAGAGTGTAGAAATGTTAGGCTGCCATATAAGGAAAATATGCATAAACACTAGGTCCACGTGTATGGATAATGTCATAGTTGCATACCAAGCATTCATAATCATTTTGACATACTTATAACCATGTTTGTACCAAAATTTAAGATCTCAAGACTTAAAGGAAGCCCTAGAGAGAGAACTAAACCTACCGTAAAGGTTGGTCACATCAAATAGTGAGTAAAAACAATAATTAGATTATAATGTGTATGTGAGATAATTTTATGTTGTGATTATGTTCTATTACATGTATATGTGGTTGAATTGTTACTTTTTACATATGAATACAAGTCAAGTGAGAATTATATGCTCTTAATGATTACTTAGTATACCATTATGAATGAACCCTTACATATGGAACTAAAAGGATGTTGTGACTGACAAGTCAAACACTTGCAAATCACTTAAAAAAGGGACCAATATGTCCTATTCGCACATGTTATTGATCAAATGATTCACTTATTATATGATAGCTAACAAAATCAAATGTCACTTAAATCACATGAATCCTCAGGAGTGGTGTTTGCCTTGCAAGATCATGACAAAAATCAATCTATTGCACTTGTACTTGCATAGTCAATTCTTATACTTGTAATGCATCCTGATGATATTAGATTGTTGGTTGTGCCATAAGAATCTAATTATTGTTTTTATTCATTGAGTCCTCATTAAATTGCAATTATATTTTTCAAATACTGAAGCACAGGGTTTGGATACTTTAGTGCATAGATTTTTGCATAGAGACACATGGACCCCAGGTCATCGACTGAATTTCAACTCTCTCTCTCCTTGTGTCATGTACATATATCTAGATAGTAACCAATTTATAGTCACTAGTTTTAAACATTTGTTATGCATATATATATATATATATATATATATATATATGTTGAATTATGTATGTATGATGAATAAACCTTTATACCTATGTATTTTTCGATATGAATGTTATGATTTATTAATGAAAATGGTTGTTATAGTTATTACGAGGTAAAATTTAACCAATAATCTTGTTATGCATCCTTCATGATGGCCACTGACAAAGCTAAATGTTGAAAGTTTGAAGAGGGACTGAGATATGAAATCATAAGTAAGATCACAACTTCAAATCTTGAAAGTTATAACAAGCTAAAAGCTACTGCAATTAGGGTGGAAAGATTAGAAAAATAAAGGATATAGCAATAAGTAAAAAGAGGGGGACATTTAACAAAAAGAAAGGTAAACATGGAGATTATATGCCATCATAGTCTAGTGTTAGGGGTGTTTGCTCTAGCTATAGAGGAAGAGGATTAGGAGTTTCATCATATGCAGGCAGAGGTTAAGGCCAAGTTATCCAACAATGACCCTCATGTGTACATTGTGGCCGACAACATATATGGGAATGTAGAAAATTGACTATGGGTGCTACTTTTATGGGTCTTTTTATCATATGCTTAGAAATTGTCCTAAAAGATCCAAAATGTCAAAAGGAGGTAGAGGTAGAGGCAGAGCTACATTAGAGTGGTGCAGCAGAAATGTGGTGAGCCTATAACCCACAAGTACTTGGATCAAAACTCGACTCTGATATCAAAAACTATAACAACCATTTTCATTTACAAATCATGACATTCATGTCCAAAAATACATATGCATAAAGGTTTGTTCATCATACATACATAATCCAACATGTATTTAATATACATATATGTTAACTAATGTTCAAAGCTAGTGACCATAAACTGGTTCCTATATAGATATTTGTACATGACATAAGGAGAGAAAGAGAGTTGGAATTCAATCAATAAGTTGTGGCCCATGTGTCTCTATGCAAAACTCTATGCACCAAAGTATCCAAACCCTGTGCTTCAGTATCTGAAAAACATAATTGCAATTTTGGTAAGTCGTGATTCAATGAATAAAAATAATAATTAGATTCTTATGGCACAACCAATAATCAAATATCATGAGGATGCATTACAAGCATAAGAATTGACTATGTAAGTGCAAGTGCAATAGATTGATTTTTGTCGTGACTTGGCAAGGCAAACACTGTTCCTGGGAATTCATGTGATTTAAATGACATTTGATTTTGTTGGCTAGCATATAACAAGTGAATCATTTGATCAATAACATGTGCCAATAAGACATATTGGTTCCTTTTTCTAAGTGATTTTCAAGTGTTTGACAAGCCAGTCACAACATCCTATTAGTTCTATATGTAAGTGTTCATTCACAATGGTATACCAAGTAATCATTAGGAGCATATAATTCTCACTTGACTTGTATTCATATGTAAAAGCTAATAATTTAGTCACATATACATGTAATAGAACATAATCACATCATAAAATTATCTCACATACACATTATAATCTAATTATTATTTTTACTCATTTTTTATGTGACCAACCTTTACGGTAGGTTTGGTTCTATCTCCAGGGCTTCCTCAAAGTGTTGAGATCCTAAAATTTGATACATACATGGTTATAAGTATGTCAAAATTATTATGAATGCTTGGCTTGCAACTATAGCTTGATCCATATAAATGGACCTAGTGTTTATGCATATTTTCCTTATATGGCAGCCTAACCTTGCTATACTCTCATAGCAATAACTCTAGATATGCTGATCTAAATGACTTAAATTTTTTTTATCAATAAATTAGACACATAATGATACAACATAGTCAATTTCAGGTCGTTATAAGACATATAGAAAATGTGGTGAATTTTTAAATTTAGCTATATTTCAATGTCATCTTAGTCTAAGTAACTCTTATATTCTTAGACATATCTCAAATTGTGTAAATTCAATTACAACAATGATCTACCAGAAGTTAAAAAACACATAAATTAACATTTTTCATCTTTTATTCATTGTCTAATTCAGTATACAGAGTCACTAAAACAAATGACTAATCTCAAGGTGAGTAGATTTTCAACATATCGACAGTCAGTCATAATGAAGGGGAAATATCTCAACAATTATGTTAATTTCGGCAAAAATATTTTACAATATTGTAGATAAGATATAAATATACAACTTTCAAATTATAAGACTAATGAGGTTTCATATAGTTCAGGGTCTATCATAATCAATGGGCCATATTTCTTTCCATACAACAAATCAAGGAAAACTGTTGTATAGGTATTTAGAGCGAATATAACCCTATAAATTTCATGTTTCGTACTTTGTCTAAATTAGAATATAATGTCATCAAAATATATGAAAATAGAAAGACCGGGGAGATATTTATTGGTTGTGAACCATCCTTAATGAAGGAGCCATATCTCCTCACACACACCAAATTAAGCAAAACTGCTTCACATGAATTTATAAGGGGCAAAAAGCTCTAACTTTTGTATTTTACACTTTCCCTAATTCCTCTTATAGGGTTATGAAATAATGGGTATAAAATTCTATGCCAATAATAAAACTAACACAATCAGCTCTTGTTTCTCATGAATTTCAACTTCCATACACGAGCTCAACCTCAAATTTCTCCATGCATGATTAACATGTCATGAGGGAGTAATTTCATGTTGGAAGAAGAAAAACTAACTTACCTATTTTCCCAAAACTAGAAAAGCTTAGGATTCCTTCCAAGGCAGCTCACTATTTTTCCTCTCATTCATTATCTTCTTCTTCTTCCTTTCTTTCTTTCTTCCTTAGGTTTCTTTTTCTTCTGTTGGACCTCACATTTATACTTTATATTATGATCCTAAAGGATGAAAAATTCAATTTGTAAACCTATTCTAATAAGACAAAATCATTTTCTCATTTTCGTTGGTTAGAAGTTCACTTTTCCTCTTTTAGTCCCTCTTCTTCTCTCCTTCATTACCTCCATCCATCTTATAATCCTTATATGCTCCTTATACTTTTAAATAAGCTCTAAAACGCCATTATTTATGATGCTATAATATGCACACAATATAAGATAATTTGTCATGGAACTATACAAATATTACATATATGTTCAAGTGTCATTGTCATGCTCATCCAATTCACTTAACTAAACGATCATTTATCTATTGCATATGTTCATATGGGATTGCAAATTATTTATGTAACGACCATTTTCATTTATAAAACTCATAGCATTCATGTCCAAAATACATATACATAACGGTTTTATTCATTATAAATACATAATAAAACATGTATTTAATGTACATATATGTTATCTAATGTCAAGACTAGTGACCATAACTAGTTCCTATCTAAATGTATGTAGGTGACATAAGGAGAGAGAGAGTTGGAATACATATGACGACCTGTGGTCCATGTGCCTCAATGTAAAACTCTAAGCACCAAAGTGTCCAATCCCTATTCTTCAGTATCTGAAAAATATAATTGTGATTTGGTGAGTCGCAACTCAATGAATAAAAACAATAATCAGATTCTTATTGCACAACCAACAATCAAATATCATCAGGATACATTACAAGTATAACAATTGACTATGCAAGTGCAAATGCAATATA
>CATIWR010197464.1:0-23638 GCA_949677035.1 Omphalea diandra
GAAAATGGATGCTTCTGTTTCTACATAAATGGCAGTGCTTGTTGCGATTAAGGAACCACCACTATAATGCTTAGCTTTTGCAAACATCAAAATCAGTGAAGGGTGAGCTTCTCTTTTCTGAAGTGCGTACCACCAAATTCTAACACTCAATAAATGAGCCCATAAGCAATGAATTAATTAAAAAATGAATGATTTTGATTATCAAGAATGCAAATGGTAGGTGCCTTATAGGTTAAAGCTTATCTCTCATCTTTCTTATCAATTACTAAGCACATGACACCGTTTAAAAAATAAAAATAAAAATGATTTTCAGGACCAAAAGAAATTGAATACAAAAATTATATTCAAGGCGTTTGATAGGAATAAATTATAAACAAAGAAAATAAAAAGACAAGCAACATAAAAGGGTAGGGTTAAAATCAAGAACCCATCAAGTGTAACATGCATGGTCCGATGTGATGCTTTCATTGAATTGGTAGGGCCAGTGAGGGTAGGTTAACTTCGTTTTCATGGAAGTTCCATTTCTGTCTGGGCTTTGAAGACTTTTGTTTGAACTTGCTGACAGTGAGACACCAGCAGTGGGTCCAAAACCAATTCAATTAATAACGACAATGCAGTATTAGATATGTTTGTTCACTGCCTAATTAATTCCCATATCGTTAGCTCAAAAGCAGGCAAACTGCTTCTGCATGGGGATATATACATATGTGTGGCTGTTTCAAACTTAAAAGAATGGGACAGATTTTTAACTTTTGCACCAAATGAAATTTAAATTCTTGAAGAATTGAAGTGATTGAATTGTGTTTTAATTTCTTCGCAAAAAAAAAAAAAGAATTGTGTTTTGATAATTATTTATTTGAAAATATTATTTTTTACAATAATTTAATGAAAATTAAATAATTATTTTAAACATTTATTTTATTTAAGAAATTTTATTATTAAAATGCCATTAACACTTTAAATTGTTTTTAAATATGAAAGAAACTAATTTCTTTTAATTAAATAAACTATAAAAATAAAATTTATAATTTGTTTGTAGAAGCGAAAGTAAAACTTAAATCTTAAATTAATTATTGGGTAAGAGAATGAAATTACATAATAAAAATCATCTTTATTTTTCATAATTTAACTTTTGTATTTTGTAGAGATATTTGTTAATTGTTGTTCTCTCTCTTCTAAATTCTTTTTTAATATATTATTTATTTATTTTTGAATTAATTGAAGTTTCATAGAAATAAATAACTATCTTTTGTAGTTTTTTTTTTCTATTTCTTATAAACTAGCTCTCAATATGGATCATACTTCCCACATTATGCAACTATACAGGCATGTATTTTGATATTTAATGATTTACAATGATTTTTTTCAATATTAAAAATAATATCTTGTACTAATAAATGAGATTTGAATTCCTCACATTTATTTCGAAAGAGAAATAAAATTATTTCCGTTTCGAAAATACAGAACCTAAGCTGAAATTAATTTATTTGCCACAGTTCCTTAACAGCTCATCACAAGATCTACGAATTGAAGTTGGTTTCCAGTATCCAAATGGATAACCATTGAATTTGCTCATTGTGTTATCCAAATGGATAACAATACTGGCGGCAGTAGAGGTAGTGCAGTTCCTCTGATTCAAGTGACGTTGAGAAGCACCTCTAACTCTATCGTCCAGGCTGTCGCACATTGGACGCACACAATTTTATTGGATGTCCTTATTGATTCAATTTTCACTGAAACTGATCAATCTTACAAACTTCTGTGATCTGCCCTGCTCCCATTCTCTGATTCTTTTCATCGAGTTTGTTTGATGGATGTGAATCCCCGTTCTTCTCTCCTGGCTCTCTGACGTCCAACAGCATATTCCCCTCACCAACCCCATCAAGCTAAAGAATGTGGTGACGATGCCAAGCGGGAAATGCTATATGCAACTGAGTAAATTCATGATTAGCATCTCTCAAATCCCAATTCGACCGTAATTGCATCTCAACTATAATTCTTTTTTTTTATTCAACTTATTAGTAAAGGTGTGTCCTTTAGTGTTTCTCGCTCAATTCACCACCCAAATGGACACGCATAACAATAAGCAGTATTTCCACCATGCTCTTTAATGCCCAGAAGTTGAGATACAAGTCATATAACACATTCAAAAGAGTGCACATTCAATGGTTCGTGTACATATTTGCTTTCACACTTCACATCCAATTATATTATTCCTTCTGTAAGTTTTTCATCCTAGCACAGCATATCAGGAAAAGTTTACACAACGTACAAAGGCATAACATTCAAAAAAAAAAAAAGCAAAAAGCCCTTATATGATTTACACAAAATCACAAGATATGCACAACTCAGGTAAGATAAGAAATGAATTAGGAAGAAGAAAAAAGAATGGTAGACAACCCCGCAAACAGCATTCTTCCCACTACTGCATCAGAAATCATAAAAATTGAGTGGGCAAACTATGATATTGCTGAAAATGATAATCAACCAAAACGTTCTGCATCCCTAAGATACAACAGCCTCCTTGAGGGGGCTGGAGGTGCCAATCCAGGAATGTCCCTGATATCTTTGTTGTTGGGGTTGACAATCTGAAGTCGAACATAGGTAAAAATTGCAATTAGATAATTGAGTTTTATACACAATCACATGCACAAAATGCAATTAGAAACGATGAAAATTGTGTAACTTTCTCCACTGTCAAAAAACAAATAAGCATGGACATAAAGCAGTTAAGAGTGAGATGCAAGCAAATATGAAGATGGTGCAAACAGCAAAACACAAATTTAGCAGTTGGAAATAATAATCTCAAGTGAACAAAAGTCAACCGCCACCCTCAAGCTTCACCAAAGGATTTTTCAGCAGAACATAAAACTTCCACAACCTTTAATTTGTTTGAAAACTTTGAGGTGCCCCTAAACTGATCCACTACCCTTAAGCACCATTAAGGTTTATTTTTTGAGAGTACCATTAAGGTTTCTCAGCATAACATGAAACTCAAACTTCCACAATATTTAATTTGTACCAAAGCTTCACAATTCTTCAAAAAATTTCATATACCCAAGTTTCATAAATGACTGTGAATGCAACTATTTATTCTTTATACTTCCTGCTCATTCACCGTTATTGCACGCCAGTGCCTAACTACCCATAGGATGCACAAGCGTGAAAACTTATCAATAAATTTTTTAGAATCTCCCATATCAAATTCCTAAAGCAGCCTTTGCAAGAGCCACTACAATTTAATCCAAAAAGTGACAAGTCTATGAAAAATATGAAGTCTAATAGATGAATTGAAGAAAAATACCTTGACAATAATAATGGCTATAACACCGCAGACAATGAGAAAAAGAAACAGCATTATACATTTATCTGTAGCCACCTGGGGAAAAAGCCAAAACAAAAAAAAAAAATTTTTAAAAAAAATAGATATATATAATTTTTTTTAAAAAATAGATAGATATAAGGCCTAATGGTGAAAAGAAGAAATTTGGCAATTTTTACAGTTTCGAATTCTTTTAATGTATCAATTCAGGGCATAAGCTTATATTACTATTCACGTTGTCTCCTTCATTAGCTTTCTATTCAGATTCAGACGTGCAGTTCATTTATTGATGTAGATATAAAATCGGAGTTATGGGGCTTATTAGTGTTGAAAAAAAAGAGAATATGATAAGTATTCTACCTCATGGAGCATATACAATATAGTTTAGCAAACTGGATGGACTATTTCAAATCGTATATCCACTTCCAAGTCATAGATGCTTCAAGATGTGTATTTCGTCTAGGCATAGTCTGGTCTCTATGACTATCATTCTTATCTATTGTGCTTGCTAACAAATTAAAGACAGTTTGGAATAGAAGACTAATGAGGGATACAATTGAAACTCTGATAAGCATTTATGATCTGAAGTTCGGAACTGTTAAAACTAAGATATAACTGTAATCAATAATCAAAGGTCATGCCTTTTTTCCAATCATTATGAATAAATAAGAAAAATAGAAGTAGCCTAGAGATGGAAAACGAAAATCAACTAACCTGCCTTCCAATCTCCTTTACTAGTTGTGAAGCCTTCTTAATTGAGAATTGAATTGTATCCAGCTCATTGACAACACGCCCCATTTGTTCAGTCTGTCCAATTTGGTATTATTAGAACACAGGATTCTACATTCATGAGGATAAGAGAAGGTGAATAAGCAACGTGACTGATAGATCATACTTACTTGCCCTTTTAAGGTAACAGCTGTTTGAGTTCCCACTTCTATCGTTTGTGCAACAACCTACAACCCAAATCTTTAAGTCAGTAATAAAGGGAAAAAATTGAAAAAAAAACATGAAAATTGAAAAAAAAAAACATTTCCATGAAACTTTTTACCTTTTTAGAGCGTTCGATAACTTGATCAGTCTCATCCATTGTCTTCGTACCAGCATCAATAAGTTCTTGATTTGACATTGCTACAAGGCAGATGGATAAATTACACAATGAGGCCTAGCTGAACTTTTTCCTTCTTTTTGGGTGCTAATAAGCACAAATATAAGCACGTAAATACATGAATGTAAGAATAATAAATCCCTCATAATGTTTGATTCTCATATATCAGTCTGAAATTTGAGCAATGCATCACCATTATTTTAGCAGCAACTAGCAGATAAAAGTGTCTATAACTTTCTTTCGAACATAATACCCAAGCTGTCATCATGTCTGAAAATGATTACAGTGTTGAGCAACAATCTAAAACATAAATTTGAGACTAAAACAAATATTAAGTATATGTTAAGTTGGTGCATGCAGGGATGGATTGACAAGCATAATTGGATATCAAATCAAAGGGAAACCTTTCCATGCAAACTAATCCTGAAATAAATTGGCAATTACAGGTATGAAGCAAATGGATCTCACCTGATGCCATTTGAACATTTTCTTCAGCCATAGGTTCACTTCCCCCTGCTCCCATATCAAAGAGTTCAACTCTCTTGTTACCAAGGCTATTCAGATAACTGCAGTTGCACCATACGAGTCAGGAGTACAAAGTTCAAAAGTGCAGAAGTAGCCATAAAATGAAATGAAGAAGTCCATCAAAATTTTCTTTCTTCTTTTAAAAAGCAAATCACATTCAATTTCAGGGATTGAACTCTACAGCTAAAATGCATGCTTCATATTTGTAACTAAATTTGCTCATCGTCTACATATAAGGGCCCAATTTCAATTGAAGACAAGTTGCTTTCCAAATGACTTCATAAAGGTAACTGAATTCCAAAGTTCAAGCTCCAAATTATGACCTCTAATCTAAGAATAAGATAAATAGGTGAACTTACGTTTTCCTCAATGCCACGTAGGAATTCAGCTCTTTTATCTGCACATTGTAATGAATAACAATTGAATTGCAGATCATACAATTTAATCAAATTCATGCCGATAGGGGAAAAAAATAATAACGTTTGAAATAACTGACCATGGATTGCTTCTCATCATTGAGTTGCTTATTTACATCAGGAGGATTTTTGCTCTCCTCATCTTTAATTTCGCGATCAAACTCTTTAATCAATCTGAATAGATTATTCAAATGAAACACTTAACATTAAACAAAATCATAAAACCATGAAAAATTGGTGGCTTAATACATACGATATAAATTAGTTTATTCTGATTCTACTCTTTCCTTTTTCTTTTTGTCGCAGCACAAGACAGGTAGCCTAAAAATATATTTTCTTCACATCCACTGTAATTGATGCTTAAACAAGATGATGCACTGGAAGATCCACGCAAACTCATGAATTAGGCCCAGTTACACATGATAATACAAAAACATTCCCACAATTATCTTCCAAGAAAGCAGTGCATATATTCTCAAAGATTTATGTTAAGCACCACAAATCGCATGCATATTTTCGTCCTTGTGACTAGAAATTACTTGATTCCAACAGAAACACAAAATCCAACAAAAAAGAAAACTGTTCCCAGATCACAGAGGGTGAAACAACATATGAGAATTGAAAAACAGAAAATTAGTAGTAATACCTTTTACACTCCCTCATCTTGGCCGTAAGTTCCTCAAGCTGTTTACTTTGCCTGCTGGAATCTTTAATTTTATCCAGCCTCTGGAACCCATTTCTGTAATGCACAAATTCCAAAATAATCATCAATACTGTTTTTCTTAACCATGTAAACTGAGGCACTAATCATCGCGCACTGAATCACAATTAACAATGTAAGTTTAAATTATAAATCACAAATAGCTGAAGCCCTAATGATAGGTAAACGAAGAGAGAGAGATTACGAGATAGCGCGGAAATTGTCCTTAATTTCACCATGGATCTGCTCCAGCGGGGGGCTCATCTGCAAATCCGTGGCCATATTGGTTAATTATTCCCAAATCTTCAAAACATGTTCCAACTCTGCATCCAATTTAAGGCCATTTCTCTGTTCGTGATTGCACCACGGAAGTCAACTTGATATTTTTTGACGAATCAGGGAAAAGAAAATAAGAGAATTTGAGAGAAAATTCAGATTTTTAATTTTAAGATTACACGGACAGCCAGAGAAGAGAAGAGCAGAGAAAAGGAGACCCTTATATTTTAGTAGTATATTAAAATGAGAATTATTATTAACTGACAGTTACTTCCATCTGATTCTTTAAAGGAAGAAATTCTCTGTACAGCGAATGTCTAAAATTAGCCGTTAGCCAATGAAAAATCTTAGTATAAATTAATAGCTTTGAGACCAAATCAATTTATTAATAAACCAAGTTAAAAAATAAATCCATAAACTAGTAAGTTATTAATTTATAGAACTTTTCACAAAAAAAAAAAGTAATTAATTTTTAGAAATAATTATATTTTATGTATAAATGACAAAATTTAAAAAAAATGATAGTTTTGCTCTAGAGTCAAACATTTTCAAAATAATAATGATGGAATAATTTTTCTTGTAATATGAAAAATATCACAATGTAATTATTATTATAATTTTAAAACATCTAATTAATAATTTTATTAATGTTTAAAATTATTTATCATTTTAGATAAGTTTATCATGAGTTCAAAATTATCATAAGTAATTAATGAATTATATATAATTTAAAATTTTATATAATATAACAATGTATTCATAATCGCAGAATCATCCAATATCTTATTATGTTATAAAAAGTTAAAGATAAAATCACACTAGATAATAGTTAAAAAAACATAACTAACATGATTTATATTTTACAAAATCATGATAAATTATATCATTTGTATCAACACATCAAAACTTGTTAAGTTATATATTAGATAGATTTATAAAGATTTCCCTATAAATTTAGTATATTAATTTCAAGTTGAAACCAACCTAATAACTTTGTGAAAACATAATAATAAGTGATAGAAAGAATGAGAGTAAATAAATAGGTTGTATTATTAGATGAGTTACCATAATAATTGTGATAGCCTAGTATTTATAAAGATATTGATTACAAACATGGTGATTAGCCTTAACGAGTCCTACTTAATAAATGTGATTGCTCCATGATTATATCCTTGATCATGCCCTTCATTGTTAGTCAAAAGGGTTTGGAATAGCACTTGCCTTGGTATTGTCAATATTTTTCTCTAAACAAGTATTTATGTTTCAATGGTTATTATTTAATATATGACATTTGTCTTGAATTTTCCTAAATCTTTTTATTTGACTAGGAATTTATTATTTTCTTTTTATATTTTATATTTTTTTTCAAGTCTTTTTGCATACTTGCTATTACCTTTTTTTCTTTTAAAATTTTTCAAGTCTTTGTATTTGGACTAAAATATTTATCATTTTTATTTTTTACGCTTTGATTTTTTCAAATCTTTTGGATTATGATACTTGTCCTTCTCTTTTTTGTATTTGAATTTTTTTCAAGTCTTTTTGTTTGTGTTAAAATATCTGTTCTTTCTTTTTTATATTTATTTTTTTTTTAAGTTCTTTGATTCGAGCTAGAATATTTATCTTTTTCCTTGTCTATACTTGAATTTTTCCATATCTTTTTGTTTAAACTTAAATATTTTTCTTTTTTTTTTTTGTGCTTGAATTTTTTTTCAAGTCTTTATGCTCAATTCAGTTTCTGATTATCCAGCTTCTTTAATTTTTCTAGTTTTATGCTTAAGATTTTTTTTTTTTTTAAGTGTTTGTGCTCAGTTCATCCAAACATCTATTGCCCAGACTACGTGCTTAAGTCTTAATATTTAGCATGGCAGTTTGGCTCACCTGGAGATTTTTGCCTAGACTAGATGCTTAGGAAATTTTCTGTGTCTTGTAATTTGGTTTGATTTTTTTGGCTTTTTTATACTGTTTGATTCGTTCAATCTTTTTTAGTATTCTTGATTGTCTGACCTTTAAAAAAAAATTAATTTTATTAATGTCATAGCTTGACTTTGACTTTCTACTTTATTTTTGTTATTCTTTGGGCAAAAATAGCTCGAGAGTGAAAAATATATTATAAATATTTTCATGCAAAAATTTTGCTAAATATATATGCTTGCATGAGCTAAAAGAAAATATAATAAATATAATTTCTTTTCCTTAATATTAGTTATTATATAATTCTTATCAAGAGTATTAATAATAAAGATACTATATTCAAAAAGAAATATTTCTATTTGAATTCATTTGGCATAAACAATATTTTTTTTAACAGATCAATTGTTGGATGCAACATTTTTCTGGATTAAATTATCATTATTGATTCAATCATATTTTTCATGTCAATTTGTGTAAACGAAATGAATCATTGATGAATATGATTTACTATGTCACACCAGCAAACAAATAGTTCCTGAGAGCCTATAGCAGATGCAACAAACAGATTTTACGTTATATTTGCGTAAATAAATTATCATATGAAAGTGCAAAAAGATTGAACTATATCTACAAAAGCTGTTGCATAATCAAGCAGTATCATGACATGACGATAAAATTATAACGTTAGGTACTTAATATGAAGAAGGTACTTGATATAAAGAAAACTAACTCTTCTCCATGATAATGCCAAAAGCATTACCATGAAAAATGGTTAACAATATTTTAGCACCCAAGTGTACATAACTTAAGGCTCCTATTAAATGTTCAGAATGGTAGCCCCGTTGTGTGTTTTTCCTTATAAATAGGCATAAGCTGAAATCAGCTGATGGTAAAATATAACTTAATAAAGATTATACTCAAAGAGCGAATAACAGGTGTAGCTTAAGTTGGTCACATGGTGATTTAAGCAGATAAGAGTCGGAGCATAGAAATATACATTATAGAGTAGAGAAAACTCATTGGAGGGCTGTTATTAGCCTTCATGGGAATTTTTCTAGTGAAAATGCTCGAACCATGATATGAGACTAGGAGACAATCATCACCAGTGTTTGTTTCTGAAGAATCCGAAGCTGAATAAGCTCTCAATAGATACGTGCATGTCCATGTTCATCAAAGATGTTTAAACAATGCCGCATTCCTTGAAAAATTTTGATTTTGTGATGGGTGTGACCTTTGGAAAAGATTTTCCCTTGTCCAAAGTCATAGCTGATTATTTCAACAGCTGATCTTTTGGACTTAATAGCATAAGAATATGAGGTGGCATAAATTGTTTTCTCTTAATCCATCTCAGCTTAAACTTAGTCATTATAAGCCCAGTTGATTATATGCCGTTAGTACTGATTAAGATTGATTTAACGAGGATGCTAAAAAGTGTGAATCGAAAAAAATAAAGTACAAAGACTTAATATAGACAAATAAAAGTTGAGACACTCGATGATAGAATTTATACTAATTTAAGGAGCTCTTAATGTATTTAGCTAAACAATAAATCTTGATTTTATCTTATAATGAATAGCTGTATGCAAGAAAATAAGTTTTTTTTTTTTTCTTTTTGAGATTAGATAAAATAAAAATTTTCAAGTGCAATCTTTACAAATTAGGATCAAATTTGGAGCTTTCAAAGTTTGATTTTTGCTTATTTTAAGAGAAATTAAGAATTTTTAACAGTGAGAGATTAAAGATTCTATTATTAGAGATTCTGAAGAAGATGAACCAAGAGATTTAACATAGATATACTGATATGAATATAGGTCTTTATCTATAGGCTACAACTAATCATTTTGCTGGCTGGATTGAATTTAGATCAAGTTTTGAATTGTCTCAAAATTCTATTTGTAAATTTGATCCAACGCAAGTGGCAGGGCACAACTTTCTCTATCAAATTATATATAATTGTTATATATAATATGCTCAAAGTAACAGCATTTAACTATCCGGTCGGACTTGATGGGTTAGGCTCCATATATTGAGTATTTTTCAACTTTATTTATGTTAATGTCAAACTAAGTTTTGAACAAAATTTCACGAGGAATATGTAACAGGGCCATTTTGGCTCTTTCTTTTTCTTTTTTCTTTTTGCCAATAATTACTGTTTAGCTATCAATCAATTTTACCTTGTTTAGATTTGAGGGTAGACGCCTTCTTTTTTATTTTATTTTACCCTCCTCTAAGTTTTCACTAAGGGTTTATTTTATCTTTTTTCTCTAGATCTTACTTTTCTTTCCTCATCCAAATCATCCTTAGTTTTTCCTCCATGCTGTTCATGTTGAGATTTTTAATTATAGGCGTTGATGATACTTGAAGATCCGTTAGATTTTTATTGGTATTTTATCCAAAATCAGCTATATTTCGCATATTGTAAAACTTTGATAAAATTTTTTTGGCAGCATATCTGAGGAACTTGTTGTTTAGGTTGTAATGGAGTCCGTTCCCCTCCTCTGTCTCTTTGATCATACTTCTATTGCATGTTTCTCTGCTATCTGAGTTTTGATTGGAGTGCAATCTGTATATTCAAGAGTTTGATTGTCTTGTTTAGTACCTACGATTTGTGTTTTTCATAAAGGCAGCCTTTGTGACTATTAGATTTTTAGGTTTTTCTTTGGTAATTGCATTGTTATGTATAGTGGATAGTGACTGAATTTCTTATACTTGATTTATTAAAGTTTGAGCTTAAAATCTTCTCATATCTTAATTTTTTATGCAATGAATTGCTGATTAGATGTTCAAATATTAAATATTAGTAGCATAAAAGATCTAACGACCAAAATCAGGCATTTGGTCATTTTGTTAGGAATACGGATCCCATATTGGGAAATGAATAAAAATTCAGAAGGTATATATATATGTTAGAGGTTAGTAATTAAGTGGTTAGTTTTAATCATTTTGACTATATTTGGATTCTGGGTTCATAAACCCAATTCATTTGTGGATCTAATTTCTTTTCATCCAAGTTGCCTTCACTCTTGAACTTAAGGAGGAATCTAATATCTTCCAATTCAAGTCACTCAACTCTTAAACTTGAGAAGGAATTTTAGCAATAATTTAACTTTGAGAGAAGTGTTGGAAATAAGAATGTATTAATGGTCCAAGTAATCAAGTTGTTAGTTCTAACTAATTTGACCATACTTGGATCATGAACTCATATGTTTAATTAACTATGGACCTAACCACTTTTTATTTCAGTCATTGAATCTTGAGCTCATATATCCTTGGGAGCTCATACATCTAGGAGAATTTAATCTCTTCCAATTCAAGTCACCTTCACCCTTAAACTTAAGAGAGAGTTTTAGCAATAATTTAAACTTGAGGAGAGTGTTGGGACCAAGAATCCCATATTAAGAATGTATTAAAGGTTCAAATAATCAAGTAGTTAGTTCTAACTTTCTTCTCAAAAAAAGAAAAAAAAAAGTAGTCACTTCTAACTATTTTGAGTATGCTTTGGATCCTGAATACTAAGCTCATATGTTTATGTAATTGTGAACCTAACCTCTTCCTATGCTCAATTCATTGTGGTTCTAACCTCTTCTATTTAAGTCAACTCCACCTTTCTTGATTCAAAGTGATCATTTTCAAAGAATAAATTACATAATATTTTTCATTGGATTTTTTTTATTTTGATTATTGATTAAGATCATGGACTCGCACATTTCGCAATATAATATAATAATAAGCTTTAAATAAATTTAATATTTATTTTAATTAATTAAATGATTAAAGTTAATATATAAATAATACTTAAAATTCAATCATTATTTTATAAAATTTATTTCTAAGTAAAAATAATAAATTATTAAATTAGTATAATAAATTTTAATTATAACATAATTTTTTGAATATAAAATAAGAAAATTTGTAAGTTCACTTTTTTTGTTGATCATATTTTTAATTTTTTCTTATTATATAGAAAAATAAAATATAATGTGAAGAATTTCATATATTATTAAACTTTTTAATTATTTTTATGTATAGAACTACTTATATTATTAAATTTTTATATTTTCTTTTGATTAATTGAAAAAACTAAATACTTAATTCTTAGCTTGCTTGTCACATGGCAAACTGAAACCATGTTATATTACCACTCATTAAAAATATTATATTATTAATATAGTCACTTGACAAATGACAAAACTTGTTTAAAATTGAAATTGAATGTGTATATATACACAATGTGTCTCAAAGCCAAACTTGAAGGTGTTTATTTTTTTAATGGGTCACATTTTCACTTTTAGGGCACATTTTCGTGTTTTGAAAACTCAGTATTTTTTCTATGTTTTTCACCTATATTTTATAAAATGTCATTTCTCTATAGAACATTTTTCATTTTCTCATTTTTTTGTATTTTCCATTTCCCCATGTTTTCGTGTTTTCATTTTCATGCTACATATCTCCGAACAAGTCTGAAAAATGTGATATGAAAATAGTAGTTAATAGAACAAATAAAGCACTGATCAACGAAAAGGTAGAGGGAATATATAGAAGAAGACATCCATCACCTCTAACCCTAAACAATCATTTGCCTTATTATATTTCCCAAAATTTAACTTTATGTTGTGCTGTCTCTTACGACATATAGCATGAAATGAAACTATAAATTCTATAGAAGCATTTCATATCTCATGAGATAGTATATCAAATACATTCCCTTATACTCCATATCTTCTAATTATGTATTGCTTGGTGATACGACTAATATTATATGATGTACGTTCTTTGAATTGCCAATGGCATATTCCATATCTCTTAACTAAAGAATTTTTTTTTTTCTCTTATTAGTGTTTTGGATAATAGTATTTTCTGACCAGCTCGTGAATCCATCGACACTAATTTTCTTTCCAGATGAGCTTAAAGCATTTATTATTATATGTTAATACTATTCCAAAAAAAATTAAATCGCAAAACTAAGAAATAAACGAATTTTATTAATCATTTAGACTAATCCTATGAAAAATGTGATTTGATAGATGGAATCCAGACTTTTGCTTAACGTTAAGATTATCAGAATCATGACAATACGGTTAGGAGTAAATTCATTTGCCAACAAGATTCATTATTAGACTTCAATAAAAGATTAACAACCAAAAAAAAAACCTTCAGTAAGTAGCTTTCAACAAGCTAGGGCAGAATAAGATAATTAAATGTTGGATAAGGTCCATTGCATTATTATCTTGAACATTATTTTAATTTCATATTGAAAGCAACACAACTTGTATTATTCAAGGACAGTTAATCAATTAGGTACTTTAGGAAGTTGCCCGGAAACCATATATGATATATTGCCTTTTCAAAATTGGCATAGAAGCTTTCAAATGAATGTTGCGATGTGAAGAAATTTCTGGGATGGAGAATCATATGTATACTATTTCACAGCTATACCATATAATCGGCACAAAGATCTATTGACAGCCGAACTGCCAGCACGTTTTCGTGATATTCACATATGGAAATTTTTGTCTTATCATTACACATGAAAGACAAACATGAACTACCCCATCCCAAAAAAAAAAGGAGAAAAATATAATTTTAAACTACTATTATCATTATACGACAGATATAATAATAATAATCAAATTTTGAGATTATTATTTAAAAGATTAAATTTTGTATATGTTTTAGAATGGTATAAAAAATGTGCATTTAAAATATTTAATAAATTTAACTTTAATTACTACATAAATTATTAATCAATAAAAATACTCTGATAGTATATACTAAAAACAAAATACAACAGGAATTATATATATATTATCTTTCATTTATTTACACAAGAGAGACATGAACTACCCCACGACAAAAAAAAAAAAAAAAAAGAATATATAATTATATAATTTTGAACTACATTACTATTGCCTTTATACGACACATATATTGAATAATCAATTTTTGAGATTTTCATTTAAAATATTAAATTTTTTATATGTATCAGATAGATATAAGAGGTGTGTATTTAACGTAATTAAAAATAAATTAATTTTAATTAATACATAAATTATTAACCAATAAAAATATTCTGATCATATATACGAAAAACCAAATACAATAGGAATTCATATACGAATATACACACAAAAAAAAAAAGTATTGATATTAATTATCTTTCATCGATTTCATTTGTTCATCGTTTCTTGTAGTGTGACTCTAGCAGCTAAACTCTAATCTAATGGAAGAACTGACTTGCAGCAGAACAAAAAAAAAAAGAAGAATCAATAAACTACATCAATATGTCAATTAATGATGTGCATGACCCTCTCTCTCATGGTCCTTGAGTGCGCTAAACCCTCCTGCTGCTCTATCCTCCTCTTACTTGTTGATGGACGTAGCAACTTGGACAAAAACGAACCACCTTTCTTCTTACCTTCATCAACCGTCCTATCTTTCTTTGCACCTCTAGTTCTTGAAACAAAAACCAACGATCTACTTTTAGCGAGCACATTCCTGCTGCTTAACAAGAAAGACAAAGACCCTTTATTCCCTTGTGCACCATATCGAAATCGATGCACCGGAGACGAACAAGAAGAACAAGAAGTAGTGGAGTACGAAGACAATGAAGAAGAAGGAGAAGAAGCAGAGTCCATTGCAGAAGAAGAAGAAGCGGTAGAGGTTGAAAGCTGAGATAGCTTTTCACTTAAACAAACTGAGCAAACGCCTGGAGATTGCTTGTGTTTAGGGTGTTTCTTGCACCTGCCGTTGGGCTTGTGATTAGGGTGAGGCATGGCTTCGTGATGCTTTGATCTCTTTAGGTGTTAGGAAGTGGGTTTGGGTTATATATAATGTGGATATAGTATATTTCCATGATAGTTCATGGGATGTTTCCTTGGGATTTCTTTATAAAGGCAAGAAATGGTGTTTTTGACGGTTTGTGAGCATGAAGGAAAGGAATTTGACGAGTTCGATGGTGAGGACTAAATGTACGGCTGTGATGGGCAAAGGGATTTGTGGGGTTGAATGAGTCGGTGGCTGTGATTTATTGCGTGGAGGAAGTGGTGTAGAATGGAAAATATGAGTGGCGGCGTCGAAAATCAGCTTTGCTTTACTGGGTCTTTTACTTTTACTATTATTTATTTTTCTATTATTACACGTAAAGATTTATGATTTTTGCTTTTTAAACTGATTTAAATAATTTATTTTTGCTACAGCTAGTAAATTTATGAAATATTAATTTTTTATTTTCTCAATAAATTTAAATATAAAATAATAAGAAAAGAAATTATATTATTTATTTTTTTTAACAATTGAGGAAAAATAATTTTAAATAAAAAAGTGTTGCGGAGCGTGACAAGATAAAAAAAAAAGTGCTGTTTTACAGGAAAGATGTCATTTATGACATTTTTATTAATTAGATTTTTTCTAATTAAGAATATGTTTGACATTATTAGTAAAAAAACGATTTTGAGATAAACATTAAACAAATTCTTTTATAATTGATTATAGATTCTTTTAATATAAGTTATGAAGGTAAAAAAAATTAATTTTAAAAGAAATTAATTTTTCAAAATTTTATCAATAATAATATTTTACTAATAAAATTCATATTGCAAAAATTTATAATCACTTATGAAAGAAAATCTCTTCTATTCTAATATTATTATTATGAAAATATAATTTAAAATAAAATTTTCCATAAGTAATTATAAATTTTTGAATATATATTTTGTAAGTAAAAAGTTGTTACTATAATTTTTTAAAAAATATTAAATTCTTTCGAAATCATATATTTTATTAGTAACTCATAATGAAAAAAAAAATTATAATCACTTATGACAAAGAATCTCCACTAATTTTTATCTAAAATCAGATTTGTATAATAGTATTATTAATTTTTGCCTCTGTACTTCGATGTTAATATCAAATTCACCCTAAGATTTACAATTACTTTAATAAATCAATATAGGGAAGTATTTACAGCAAACTATTATATTTTATTAAATTTATATATTTATTTGAATACATTGTATCTAATATTTGATTACATAATATTACAAATTCAGTCCCTGGACGAAAGCTTGCCTAAAACACCTTTCATGCAGGCCAAAAGCAAACGATTTTTTTTTCCTTTTTTAGAAAAAATGTAAATAAGTTGCAAATGATTTTTTTTTCTATATATTTTTTTCATTTTTCATTTTCTTCTATCATCCAAACAGAAAAGAAAAATATAAAGTTTCTTCATGTCTAATCAATTTTTATCTCAATGGATGTTAACTAAGGTGAAGAGAGAAATATGTTCTCTGTTGGGTTTAAATTTATTAAGAGGGAGTGAAAAATAATTTATCATGAATTTATTAAACTGAGTTTAGATAAGTCTGTTTGGAGCAACGAAAAAAACAAAGCCAGGAACTGAAAATTTTGTATAATTATTGAGTAAGACGTTGTTAAGTAAATCCTGGTCGGACTAAATTAATTTCCTCAAGGGCGATGTGGCTTCGCATGACACAGCAACTGCTCCTTTCTGACACTTTCTTGACGGGAAAGCGAATCCAAGGGAATCAACAAAGGCCAAACAGTTCAAAAAAGAAAAAGAAAAATAAAAAAGGTTGTTAATTTGTTGAGGACAGGAATTAAAACATATCAAAACTATATAAAATATGATCCTAATTACTTAATTCTGGTAGAAACAACTAGTACTTTTCTTATCCAGTGATCTTGAACAGAGTTTTTATTAGAACGCGGACACTACAGTAGGGTTTATTGTACTGACCATGGTTTTCAGAAAAATCAGAAATCTACTAGTGATTTAGTTCGGTTTAATATTAAAAACCGTTTTGCTAAAAAGTAGTCAAATCTGAAAAAATTAGCTAAAATCAAAACTAGATCAAACTGGTTCAACTGAAAATTATATTATTTTTGTAAAAAAAATTAAATTTTTTTAAAAAATTACATTATTTTAAGCAAAATTTAAAAAATAATTTTCTTTATTTTATCATATTATATATTTTTTCTAATTTTTAAAGTATTATTCCTATATTTTTCAAGAAAAAAATAAAAAAAAAATCTTATTGAATAAGACCGATTGAATTGGTCGAACCAAAAACTAGCCAACTCATTAGTTTGATCTTCGATCCGGTTTTAAAAATATTGGTACTAACAGCTACAAACCTCCATTCCTCCATTACTTCTAATTTTTCATGCAAATTATATAATTACAAAATATTCAGATCTACCACACTATGAACTATATATGTGTACATCAAGATTGGTGCAACCGTTTCTTAGCATGCATGCAATGCGATGTGCAGTGCTGAAGAAAATAGTGTTAATTATTTTTTTTATTTTTTGATGACGAGGAATCCCACTTAACGGATATTTGGTCAATTTAGTGGTTAAATCCTGAGAAAATTAGTTCAACCAATCACTGCTAAAGTCCCGTATTAATTACAATATTATAATATAATAACGTAATTAAATAACCCTATAATCTTCCTCTCTCATTTCAAGACTAATATGTCGAAGGACTCCAATATGCACTATTAAAATTCAAATGAAAAGCAGCACTCGCGTTGATTAATTATTTCTGACAAAAAAAAAAGGGGAATTCATTTTCAATATATGACGTGGATTTCACGTCTGAGCATAAATTGCTTTATATTCAAGTACAATGAATACGTGCAATAGTTTTCTGTTCATATCATCCATTTTCTAATTAAATCTTTGTGCAGTAGCCTTTTGTTGAATTCAGAATTCTGTGATGCATAAGAATAAATGTAACCAGAGAACGGGAAGATGTCAAGTGTGTACAGTATATAACAGCATATAGTTTTTCTATATATATATATATATAAAAGTAGGGAAAAAAAAAGTTCACGCGCCCGTATGATCGTGATTAAATGCAGCCATGCATAGAGTTTATTTATTTTTTTCTATTGCCAAGGAAATGTATCTGGCTTGACGACAAAGTCGATGTTATTCACTGCTACACAGTTATCTATAAATATTTTAGCACTATTTTCGTATCCCATATTTTTATTTTGATTCCTAAGATAAGTTGAAGCCACATATCAATCCATTCTATTTAATTTCATGAAGCAAATGAAGCCTATTAGCATGTTGAGTCATGATTGACCAGGTCAAAGGAAATGAAGGAAGGATGTGTTAATACTCCTTCAAAAGCAGTTCAGAGCCCACCAAAAGCACGCAATCAATGCAGCAATCCAGTTGTGTATCACAAATAAGAAAAAGAAAAAGAAAATATAAATTGTCAAGGAGGAAGGAAAATTCTTCATGCATTTCAATTTCACACGAGGGTTTTCATCCCTCTCAGGGCTGGATATCAATGAGACCAGAAGACTTTTGAAGTTCCAATATAAGATTCTGTAAATTATTGCTACCATACGCATATTAAAAGTAACCACAGTTTAGAAAGCAAAGTAATAACTCATTAGTCTAACGAGCAGAGAACATACACCACCAAACCAGTTTTCATTCCTTTCAAATAGCACTCCATAATGGCAATGTCAAAAATGTGCAACTTGAGTTAAGATCAACTGAGTGGCAGCTGGGGAAGAAAGGAAGAGATTTGACTACTAATTCCTACTCCATTTCTCTATTTGGCTGCTTCAGAAGCTTCTGTTGTTTTAATTTCTCTTGGACACTGAGACACATAAGGCTTGAGCTGAAAGTAAAAGACAAAAAATCTTGATCAACAGAACATGAAAACAGCTTATCCTAAACATTAGGTAGAGCACTAACTTGACAGATGAGGCAAGGGAGGAAATTGCAGTTTTAAGTGTGCATAGAATCTGTGATTTTTATAATTTCCTCTGTCTAGCCATTTTTAAGTTCTTACTAGCATGCCAAAGCAAGCCTTCAGGTTCAAGCAACCCCAGTCTTCTTCTATTCGCATGGAACAAATGAAGGTTCAAGGATTGCCTAGTTTTGTTTGTATTAGACCATGAACTAAAATGACAAGTTATGTTTTTGCTTTCTCAGTTGTAATGCTAACTTCTTTATATAACAGATGTGCGTAGTATTTCTAATCTCTGAAATTCGAGAGAGAGAGAGAGAGAGATGAAAGCATTACATGCTAAACAGCCACATGGAGTTCAGACATACTCCAAGTTAAACATATTTCCATGATAATGTCTTACTTATAGCCAGAGGAAAAATAAATAAAATAAGTCAATCCCACTTGTCAGCTTGCAATAATAATTGCTTAACCAAATTATTCCCTAATAGTAGATATTGTCACCTTATTAACAATTCCATTTCAACATTGGATCATGGATCCAGGTGCTAAACATTCATGCTCAAAAAGCAGAAAAGGATGGGTGAAGTAAGAATACCTTGAAGTCAGTCAAATCAGGGACAACATAGTTGGGCAATTTCTCAGGCACAATAACATACCCACCTGTAACATGCTGTTTGGTTAGAAACAACAAATAATGCACAGTTACATCATTTGACTATAAAACACAGCATGCTATAATACCAATTAATAAGGAACATAATCTAAGTTACTCATGATTTGAAGCCTCACATTGATGCAAATGTCCAAATAGTTAGAGAAGTCAAAAATTGAACAACTATCCATGATTAGAACAGAACTTAACAATTGAGGAACTTTTCTAACTAAAGCTTAATTCAACCATTTAACTTATCTCTCCTTGCTATACTCCGTTAACAAATCTAGCTCTTTTGAACCATAGTTTCTATTAGATTCCCCATTGAAACATCATTTCTATGCAAATTTTAGGTGTTCCGGGTGCATTGCGCTATATTTATGTGTTTCAAAAGCATCCAATAATTTGGTCAAGAAACATTAGTACTTTCTTTCTATATGCTATCTGAAAAAACAAATGCCTCATCTCCACCTCAAGTGAAGCCATAATCATATTAGTGCATTTATTTTCCGCAGAACTTACACATTACACCCTACTAATTTAGCTTTTAGAGCATAAAAAGCAAAACCCAATTGGTCATTTATGTTTAGGATATCGGGGAAAAAAAACTAGCGTAATGGATTTTGAATTTAAAATGGCACCAACACGGACATTTAAGCAAGCACTTGGTGATCTAGGGAACACAGTCCCACTTTAACGAAAATAATGACACCGCAATTAACAGAAATCATTAAGCCTTAAATAATTATACAGTTCAAAGGTAAAAACGAAAGCCCTTTACGATTCTGAAGCAAATATAAAGGAAACATCAATCTATTATACAAAAAAATAGTAAAGAATGGAAAAAGAAAGAACCTTTGCGGGTGTGAAAACCAGTAGGCTTGCAATTCTTCCCTTTGTAGTAATCGCGAGGGGCACGTTTCGACGAGAGGATGTCCAACGACGACGTTCGCTTCCTCCGCATCGCCCTCCCTATCCCCACTATCAAGCCCAACGGCATTTTCGAGCAAACGAATTAAATTAATCTGAGAGGCTAAGTCATGGAAATATTTGGTCCTCAGTATCACATTCAAAACGAGATTATTATTATTATTAAACAACCAATTTCGATTTTGGTATTTAAAGATTGTTTTGTTGAAGGAGAGAAACTTACCACTGGGTTGCAACAGAGAAGGGTTTACGAGTCTGCAATTCAGGAATTGAGATGGCCGAAAATGGAATGTGAAAGCATAGATTGGGCAAAAAGCCCAAAATTTTTAAATGGGATCTACATCTGTTTAGGGCTAATCCTAATGGGCCAATTCTTCCTGCTTGAGAAATGCTATAAGATTGCCAGAATTTAAATTTCTTTTTGTTTGGTTAAAAGTCATTTCGAAATAATTGAAAATCATGCTAAAAATTGGTGCTCAATCTAAGATTTGAAATAAAATATGTAATTACAGACTGTCAGCTTAATTTGATTGGTCGTGTATATGATCAAGGACGAGTTATTAGTTCAACTCCCCTTACCCCATTATAATATGACTAAAAATAAAATAAAATAAAATATGTAATTAATACTAAATAAATAAATTGTGTAATTCAAAGACATAAGAATTGAATTTTAATGTAAGAATTGTTCCGATTCTGTATCACAAAAATTTCTTCTTAGAAATTAAGACATATTTATTGCAAATATTTTTTCTCATATATATATATATATCTTGATTGAAATAAGCTAGGACCAATTAGAAATATTTTAAGCTCACCTTTTTAACAGTTCACCGCGGTGAACTTATCAATTAAATGATATGATTATAATAATAAAATTTTAAATAAATTTAATATTTATTTTTTTATTAATTAATTAATTAAAATGTGATTATTATTTTTTAAAAATTTATTGTCAAGCAAATAAAAAATAAAATAAATTTATCAAAACTAGCAATCATGTATGAAGATAATTATAATAAATAATTATTTATTAATTTATATCTTCAATTTATAAAAAAAATTTTAAAACTTAAATGAAATAATTTTCAATAATCAATCAAATAAGTAATATTAAGTATTGCATAATAAAAAAATAAAATTAATAAATAATTACTAACTAATAAAAGATTATTTATTTTGATCATACTTTCAATTTTATATAATATAATTTTAAGAGAAAATTTATTAAATTTGAATGAAATAGTCTATTACACTATTGTCAATCTTAATAATCAACTCCCAACGATACCGACTTCTGTCAATTTTTCTATCTTGTAGGTCCTAGGGTTTAAAGCTACTAATTCATCATATAGGTCTTTATATATATATATACAGAAACAAAATTTTGAGATATTTTTCATTAATTATCTTGTTTTTTTTAAAATCATTGTGTATTTATTAAAGTTTGAATTATGAATTTTAAATTATAAATAACCCTTTGTGATTTTTGTTGATAGGCGCCTTTTTCCAGATTAGAGCAACAAATGGGCAGGAAAATTATCCCACAGAGTAAGTTAGAAAAAAAGAAAGAAAGCCCCTTAACCTTTGTCATTACTAATGAATGTATAGATAAGAGGAGACCATAGCCATTGATATAATTGCGTCGTGGATGGAAACTAATGCTGGAATGAGAAAATGTGGGCAGTGGATAGGGTTTTATTTTAGTACGAGTCCAGTCTTCCCTAGTTGCAGTGTAGACTTAGCATCTTTATCCTCAAGTCGGGAGACATAATTTATTTTTTTAATTTTATTAAAAATTTTAAATTATTTTTATATTTTATTAATTTTAAAATAATTTTATCATTAAATTTTATAATATAAATTAATTACTAAATATACTTCTAAATATTTTTTTTAATTCAGTCTTACAATATCATAATATAACTTTTTTAAAATTTAATCTTAAATATATAGGTAAATTTAAAAAACTTACGATACATAATAAATCAAATATAAATAATCATTATTAAATAATTAAAAATATGATATTTGTCATATAATTGTTGATTTATTATTATTTATCTGTCAAATATTAGAACTACAAATCTAATGATGTGTCAAATAAAGAACATATACTTTCTCTTTTTTTCCCTACTATATATGCATATTAGAAAGTTATTACTCTACACATTGCACAAATATTTATTCAATCTTATTTATTTAAATTTATACCAAAAAATTTGAAATCAATTTTTATATTTTATTAATTTTAAATATTTTTCATTATTATATTTATAATAAATTAATTAGTATAATTTTATTAATTAATATAATACTAAAAACTAAGATATTTTTAATTCACTGTATTATAACATAATATCACTCATACAAATTTAATATCTAAATAAAAAATATTTTTATTAAATATTTAAATAATATATACAATTTCAATATCATAAATATGTAAAAAAGGATATAGATTAAAAAAAGGAGAGTATAATTTTTTTTAAAAAAAAATTGAAAGATATAATGAATTAAACGTTAAAGACCACTACAAAAGTTTATTGAATATTTTATTATTACTTGCGGATCAAAGTAATGGAATTATAAATTTAATGATTTATCAAGCAAAAGATGTACACTTTCTTATTATTATTATTATTATTATTATTATTATTATTATTATTATTATTATTATTATTATTATTATTATTATTATTATTATTATTATATAATTAAAAGAATTTGTTTTTTTAGTTTGATTTTCATGATAATATTTTAAGATAATAAGTATCTCTAAATATAATAAATTGTTATAGAGCATATATCTTTAAAATTATTCAAAAAAACTTAATTTCAATTCACATGTGAATAAAGTTTAAGAATTTGGCTCAGTTTTTAATCCAGTCAAGGCGAATGTCTAGTTAATAATTTAATATTATACATTATATTAAAAACATATATATATATATATATATATATATATATATATATATATATATATATAAAAAATATCTAAAAGAGATAAAAAAATAT
Organism: Omphalea diandra; assembly: GCA_949677035.1. NCBI lineage: Eukaryota > Viridiplantae > Streptophyta > Magnoliopsida > Malpighiales > Euphorbiaceae > Omphalea > Omphalea diandra. The sequence goes on from CATIWR010197464.1 coordinate 23,600, forward strand.
TTATGATAAAAACAAAATCTTTTTTTGTTTTTTAGTAAT
>CATIWR010197541.1:0-25429 GCA_949677035.1 Omphalea diandra
ATTTTGATAAGTTTAAGAATTTATTTTTTAAATTTTAATATTGAGTTAATAAATTTAAATTCATTGTATCTATCACATTTAATGCACACTTACGGTTACTACTACAATCAATTAAACATCACAGCATATATATAACTATAACTTTTATTGATTAATAAAATACAAATAACATGACCATTATTTTTCTATTTATATATATATATATATATATATATATATATATATATATATATATATATATATATATATATATATATTAAAATACTCCTTTTTACACAAATGACACTCTTTAAAATAAGAATAGCACTCTTGAAAATTTTCTTAGAGCTATTGTTTTGATTTTCCTTAAACTGAAATTTTTTGAAGAATTATATATTTAACTTTTATTAGATTCTGAGAGTAGAGTTAATCTTTACAAATAAACATACTTTCTTGCATATATAAAAGGAGATAATAATTTAACATTTTGTATTGTAAACTTTATATTTTTGTTGTAAAATATAAACACTTCAATGGATACGTAAATCTTTCATTTTATTGGATAACTATTGAACAAGAACATATGTAAAAATTTATTAGGATAAATATAACATGATTCTGTTAAAATTCTTATCTTATAAATCAAATAATATGTAGAATTATAGTGGCAATTTTATGAAACTTCTGTTAATATGAATTATACACACACACACACAAGAATATTGAACAATTTCAACTTATGAACCCTATTTTAAAAAATTGATATCAAAATTTCACAAATTAAATGAGTTATGTAAAAATAACTTTGAATCATGAGATTATGATAAATAAATATATTTTATAAATGAAACAATAGTTGCAATTATATAGTTTAGCTAATGCTATGAAAACTGATTTTAAGATAGATTATTCATATGCACAATTTGATATTACTTAACTTCAACATACAAACATTCATTTACGGATTTTAAAAATATGATTCACCTAAACAGAACGAAGTATACAAATACAACATTGTATGATGTAATTTCATAAAAAATAAATCCAATAATTCATAGAATTGTGGAGTTCGTCTATTGCTATCAAACTCGTTATAATGTCTAAGCTATTCAATTGACAAAATTCATTATTGGCTAACTTACATTTCAACTATATGTGCTTTTATATTATGTGTGAATGCTATGCTATTGAACAAATCAATTCGTAAAGCTATTCAATTGACAAAATTCATTATTTGCTAACTTACATTTCAACTATATGTGCTATTATATTATGTGTGAATGCTATGCTATTGAACAAATCAATTCATAAAGCAATTCAATTGACAAAATTCATTATTTGCTAACTTACATTTCAACTATATGTGCTATTATATTATGTGTGAATGCTATGCTATTGAACAAATCAATTTGTAAAGCTATTGCTATTGAACAAATCAATTCGTAAAGCTATTCAATTGACAAAATTCATTATTGGCTAAGTTTCATTTCAACTATACGTACTATTATATTATTGTTTACATGATAAAATGAGATATGATTATGTAGAAAAAAATCCTAAATTATATGTGAATGATAAATTTAACTAAAATTTCTTAAGATATGATTTTTAAAAATATATGTTAGAGGGCGGATTATATTATTAAGTTCTATAACTATTAAACCCTACGTTTATATATGTACTATATTGACTTTCTTCTTTCTCCTTTAGTTGCATCTTAAGGAGTTGCTCTTTAACACCATACTTCTTCTTATGCTTCTCTTTGTATGCTTGCAATAAGCCTTGAAGTTACTTGATTGTCATGGTTTCCAAGTCTTTAGTTTCTTCACTTGTCACGATGATATGCTAGAACTTAGGATCCAATGAATAAAATATCTTCTCTATTATCCTGATATTTTCTAATTTGTCACCGTTGCATGTTAATTGATTGTAAGTGGTTCTAGTTATTTGCACTTCCTTTGAAACTTCCTGCACTCCCTAGACTAGTGCAAATAACTGAAACCCTTAAAAAAATTTTTATTTGCACTCTTCTTATAGCTTCTTGCATTCCCCTAAGAAAGTACAAGAAGTTTCAAAAGGACTACAAATAGTTAGAGTCATTGGAAGCCGCCAAGACTCTAGAAAAATAATAAAAAACCATCTCTGCTTTATAATTTACTTAGATGAATGCATAGAAATTTGATAAGAGTATTAAGTCAGTATTTTTAATGAATATTAATTGAAGAAAGAAATTTAAAATTTAAATCTTGATTTTGAAAGTTTCCAATGATAAATTTGTTTTCTTTAATTCATCTTCTCTAAATTTTATTCACTAACTTAAGTATCAGAGCAGTTTTTGATACTCTAACTCTATTGCTCACACTTTTTCTTGTGTAGATTAGCCATGATATTCACTTCACCATGGCCAATCCTTCAAAAAATACAACTATTCACTTTTCCTTTAAGAAGGAAACTTCCTCTAGGGATGATGACGCCCAAGAAATATTCATAAATCCAAACGTAAACACTACTACCTTTAGCACAATTTCAAGTGGTTCTAGCACAATGCATTAAATTTGCCTTATCCTCTTTTCAGGCCTGAATAAACTGAGGCCTTGACGGCTAATTTGACAACCGTTCAGCCACCGCCTACCAAAGAAGCTCTTACAAAAGGACCCACCTTTAATCCTAAAACACCTGATCCTAAAATAGTCAAACAAATAGACTCAAAAAAGTCTCTAGCTAAAAAATAAATCCAGTCCCATGATAAGATCCCATATGAAGAGATTGACTAAAAAAATCCATACCACTAGGAGAAAGGAGATGAAGAAGTCCCCAAAAGAAGGAACTCAGGGCTCCATTCATTCGTTAAAGGGGCGTTAATGGCTCCTAAAGCTAAGGTCGGTCGAATGCAGTTTGCAAAAATGAAGGAGCCTCGTTCAAAGACTTTGAGATAACCCAACCAATTGCGTTACATCTACGGTCGCAACTATTTGTTTTACATATTAAGTTTGTAAAATAAATAAATAAAAAATCAGATACACCTTAAAATGTTATGGCAATAAAAATATATTGAACAGCTACACCTATTAACGTCTTATAATGCAACTGTCTTAAGTTTTACACGCAACTCCTTTCCATAAATCATCTAATAAAAGTCAATTGATTTAGAGCATGTTTGACATTATTATTGAAAATTTTTTATTTTAAGATGAAAATAGAAAATATTTTCTCTTCCAATTGATTATAAATTTTTTATAAATAAAAATTTGATTTTAAAAGAATCTTATATTAAAAGATTTTATCAATATCACATAAAATTTATATTAAAAAAAATCTATAACCATATATGAGAGAGTATTTCTTTTTTTTTTTTATCTCAAAATCAAAATTTTTTAGTAGCAATGCCAAAAAAGCTCTCATTTATTTATTTATATTAACTATCTGTAGAAGCAATAGCTACACCTTTCTACACGCAAGCTCCCACTTGCATTATTTATCTAAAGTCCAAACATATCTCATATAATCTGCACGTCATAGAATATAAATATTTGTTTTTAATTAAGCTGACTTTGAACTCGTAATAACTTGATAGTCTTAGTGATAACTCAAGTATGAATAAAACAATACTCATTGAACTATATAAATAATTATGCACATAATTACATCTATAGGTGGCCAAGAAAGCTATTAGTTTCAGTCTGAATTTACCATGGTCAAATCACTAAATTTTGTATTTGATTTGAAAAAAAGAAAGTAAACACCATCTGTAGAAGCAATAGTTACACCTTGCCGCACGCAAGATCCCACTTCTATTATTTATCTAAAGTCCAAACATATCTCCTATAATCTGCACGTCATAGAATATAAATATTTGGTTTTAATTAAGCTGACTTTGAACTCGTAATAACTTGATATTCTTAGTGCTAACTCAAGGATCAATAAAACAATACTCATTGAACTATATAAATAAGTATGCACATAATTACATCTATAGGTGGCCAAGAAAGCTATTAGTTTCAGTCTGAATCTACCATGGCCAAAACTCTCCAGTTTCTCGCTTCCTTCGTGCTCATTCTCTTAACTCTTATTACCGCTGTCCAATCCCACAGTTTCTCAAGAACATTGTCTCCAGAAACCCTAGGCCTCAAGAAAGAGAAACTAACCCACCTCCATTTCTACTTCCACGACATAATCACAAGCAAAAACCCTACTGCAGTCCCCATTATAAAAGGAGTCGCAAACTCATCAGTAGCCTTCGGAGCCCTGTGGATGGTGGATGACGCTTTAACTATAGAGCCTGATATCAATTCAAAGCTTGTAGGGAGAGCACAAGGGATGTCTGGTTTGGCTTCACAAACTGAAATTGAGTCTGCAGTGGTGTTCAACTTGGTGTTCTTGAAAGGCAAGTATAATGGAAGCACACTTAGTCTTTTAGGTCGTAACTCTATATCTGCACCAGGCGTGAAGGAGATGCCTATCGTTGGTGGAAGCAAGTTTTTCAGGTTTGCTCGTGGCTATGCCCTGGCAAAAACCCTTACCATTGATCTCAAAACTAATAATTCGATTGTGGAGTATAACGTCTATGTCCTCCATTATTGATTATATATATATATTAAAGATATTGCATTACATGTATGTGTTGCTTGTTTTTGTTTCCTTTTTATTTGTCTTCAACTAGCATTTAAACTTGCAATCTCTCAGTTTTTAAGAATAATTGTATCACCATTAAATAGGTTGATTAATATACGTGGGTGTTGTTTGGATTACTTTTCTTGTGCAGGTGTATTGGATAAAAAGTGTAATAAAATTACTCTATTCATTTCAAAATTTAATTCATTTGATGTTTGAATTTTTGTTTCAAAATGTCATTTTACATATATTTATAAATTTTCTCTATTTTTTACTCATTCTATCCTTATTTAAAGCATAAACTCCTAGTAAGAGGTGACAATTTTTTACACGACCCGAACATGTCAGAAAAAGGTGACCCGAACCAGAGCCAGACCCAGGGCAAACTTGAAATGACCTGAACCTGAAATTATCCCAAAATTTTAGGATCGAGTCGGGTCAACACTGACCCAAAATGGGTCCCGTAACTTGACCTGATTGATCCAATGATAGTATAATAAAAGATAATTTTTATTAGTAAATATATATAAGATAGAATAATTAAAATAAAAAAGAAACAAATATATTTAAAAAATATTTTGATTATTTAATTAAATTCAAATTCAACCTTAGTTTTATTTTTATTTTATTTAAAATATAGTGATATTTTTATATTTTTAATAAATTTACTAATTTTAATTGTATCCTTTCATGTACCTAAATTACAATTTCTTATTTATTGTGACAAGTTATTTACTGAGAATAAAAGTTATTTATTGTGAAAACTAATTTTTTAAATAATTTAATACAATGACAAAAAATATTATTGTGACAATATTACTTATTCTTATATGTAATTTGGTGGACACTAGAAATATGATGTCATTATATTGATACCAAATATTATGATGAAAGAGTTTATATCATAATTTACCTTATATGCTCACTTAGTATAATATAAACTTTTGAGTTAAAAAATTTTGGCCTCAATGACGTAAAAAACTTAAATCTTTTTACAAATTTTTAATTATATCAAAGGCTTCTAATTGGGTCAATTACACTCTAATTTGAAGAATTTGTTTCAATTGTATCTCAAGTTAAAATCAACATCTAATAAAGTACATATTTAAACTTAATTGACCCATATATTTTTCAATTAGTTTAATTAGATTCAAAATTAAGTTTAAATCTTACTAAGCTAATATTATAATATTGTTTGTTTTGCTCAATTTATACTTTTTTTACAAAAATATTAAATTTTTTATTTTAGTTGATAAATAATTAATTTTATATTAATTTCATATTTTAAATTATAAATTTTTTATATATTTAAATAATAAACTAAAAAATCCTTAATTTTTATTTCAAGGATACTTTTTTAGAAATATTCAGGTTCATATCATGTAATTGATTTTTTAAATATTTCTTAAAAATTTTTATTTTAAATAATTTATTATTTAAATATATAAATTAAGTTTTTAAGAAGATATTGAAATAAAATTTTCTTTAAATGAGGGACTGAAGGATTTACAAATTATAAATTTAAATTTTAAAAATTTTTAATTTTTTTACTTTAAATATAAAAATATCATATAAAATAAAGTAAAAGAAATTTTTTTAAATGAGAGACTGACAGATTTGTAAATTATAAATTTAAATTTTAAAATTTTCCAATTTAAATACAAAATCACATAAAAGTATAAATAAAATTATTTAATTAAAAAAGGATTAACTGGTATAAAAAATAAAGTATCATTTTAATTAAGCTCATATAATTGATTTAAAAATATTTCTTAAAGTTTTTATCGTAAATGATTTAAATAATTTATTATTGAAAATATAAAATTTGAATTTTTAAGCATAGATTGAGACGAAAATTTTTCTAAATGAGATATTAAAATATTTTATGAATTATAAATTTAAATTTTAAAAACTTTTAGACTTAAATATAAAATTAAATTTTTTTACATAAAAGTATATATAATAATTTTAATTAAGCAAAAAAAAAAGAATAAATTGGACACAAAATAAAAGTATCATCTTAATTAACTTCATGTAACTAATTTTTAAATATTTTTTAAAGTTTTTATTTTAAATAGTTCAAATAATTTATTATTTTTTAAGGAGAGATTGAGAGAAATGTTTTAAATGATAAATTGGGAGATATTATTAATTATAAATTGAAATTTTTATTTTCAGATATAACTTTTAAATTATAAAAATACATCATATAAAACTACATAATAAATTTAATTAAATAAAAATAAGATAAAATTGAATAAAAAATAAAGTATCATCTTCATGAATCTCATGTAATTGATTTTTAAATATTTATTAGAAATTTTTATTCTAAATAGTTTTAAAAAAATTTTATTTAAAATACAAAAATTAAGTTTTTAAAAAGATTGAGAGATTTTAGGAATTATAAATTTAAAATTTAAAATTTAAAATTTTAAATAAATATAAAATTAGAATTCATCATATAGAAATAAATAATAAGTTTAATTAATTAAAACTGGAATTAAATTGAATAAAAATAAAGGTATTATTTTAATTAAGCTCTAAACTTAATTTTGAGTTTGATTGAACTAATTGAAAAATTATAAGAGTCAACTGAATCTAAATATGTACTTTATTAAATTTTAATTTTGACTTGAGGTATAATTAAAATCAATTTGCCAAATTAGAGTATAATTGACTCAGTTTGAAACTTTGAATACGTTTGAAAATCACATAAACTTTTGAATTTTTATGTTATTAAACTAAAAATTTATCATAATTTTTTAAATGATTTAACACATAAAATAAATTTATCAGAAGTTTACTTATTTCTTCATAATAATTATGATAAATTTGATTTTTATTACGATAAATTCACATTATGACAAAATTAATTTTATCATCATACATAATTTTTTTTGTAATAAGTGGCTTGTTATCATAAGACATTATACGATTGTTATTAGTTTAAATTTTGATATATGACTTGAATATAATTTTATATGAATTTAGTTCAATTTCTTGTTTTCATTATATATAATGATTTGATTTTAAAAAATTATACTTAATTTATTATGCATTTAAATAAAAATAAAAATTTTTAATCAAGTTTTATTTTATATAAAATTTGACTAAAAATAATTTTTATGAGAAAATTATTATTCTTCTCTTAACAAATTATGATAAAATATTGCATAAATGATAAAAAAAAATTTAAATTGATATTTTAAAATTGAATAACAAATAATCCGACCTGATTTGAAATATCAATTTTAAAAATAAATTCAAAAGACCCGATCTAAAATCCTTTATGCATAAGTAAAAGTAATAAAAAATGGACTGCATACACGCATCACATGCAAGTTTGAAGTAGAAAATGCAAATTTGCAAAATCTCTTGCAGCGATAACTCAACATGGAGGGTAGAGTGCCTGATCCGGCCCTACATTATAATGTCTTAATTTAAACATTAACCACTCTGTCATATAGATATTATTATAGTAGTTAACTGCATTATAATAAAGTTTATCTAGTAAACAAATTAATAAATAATCCATTTTTTTAATATTTGATTTAATTATATAATATTTGCTTATTACTTTATATAATTTTTCATCTTAATAAAATTATTCAAGAAAATATAAAATTCAACACAAGATAATTATTAAATTATATATAGTATAAAAATATTATATAATATTTTTCATAAATTTTGTCAACATATAGGTAATATTTATGCATATTGTATAATATCTATTACATTATGTAATTTCAAATTGAACTTTATTATTCAAATGAATAGAAGAATTTACACAAAATATTAAATATATTACACATAATCTTTAAACAAAATTTATACTTAAAAATAGATAAATTAGCAGTAATAATTAGTTGTATTGTTTTTTGTTGCAAAAATTTTATTGTTAAATAATTATTGTAACTTTTAAAGCACTTAGATAATAATCCCATACATGTGTATAACTTAAGTTATCATATTAGACAATTTAAAACTATATAAGAATATGATAAAATATTTACAACATATTTAATATATTACACAACTAGTTTAAAATTTTACATAATTTTTTTTATAAAATTTCTCATAATATAGATAATATTTTATTCATATTATACAAAATTATCTATACAATAGATAATTTTAATATAAAGAAATATTGTCTAAAATAATATACAATTTACAACAAAAATCTAAAAAATTTACATATGAAAATAGCAACATTAATAGTAATAATTAGTGGAATTAAACTTTATTGGAAGAAATTTATAATTAAATATTTAGTATAACCTTTAAGGTATTTAGGTAATTATCGCATCTATGTTTATAACTCAGACAACCAAAATTATACAAGAATAAGAATGTGATAAAAATTTTACAATATATTTAATATATTGCACATCTAATTCAAAATTTTACATAATATTATTTTATGTAAATTTTTTCATAGTATATGTAATATTTAATTCATATTATGCAAAAATTATTTATAATATTAGATAATTTTAACATAAAAAAACATTGTCTAAACTAATACAAAATTTACATTAAATATTTTACACATCTATTTAATAATTTTACATATAAAATAATGATATTGGCAATAACGATTAGTGACATTATTTTTTTTATTAGAAGTAATTTACCATTAAATATTAAGCGTAACTTTTAAAATTCTTGGATAATGATTTTATCAATACGTACAATTTAACTTATCACACTAAATAATTTAAAATTATATACAAATATGATAAAACTTTTCACAACATAGATAATATATAACACCAACAGTTTAAAATTTGTTTTTTAATAAATTTCTCACAGCATAAGTAATATTTTGTTAAATTGTACAAAATAATCTCTATTTTAAATAATTTTAACATGAAAAATATTATTCAAAGCAATACAAAAATTTAAACAAAATATTAAATATTTTACATGTAAGTTGAATAATTCAAAGAAATGCCAAGGAAATTAAAATTTTCTTTTAGTAATTCCTAAATAATGGCACTATCATTTCAAAGAAAATAAACATGATGAGATTTTGATTCGCTAGACTCTTGTATAAAGTAGATAATAGACCACAGAAGCTATTATCTCAATAATGAACGCAAACATATTCATGATATTAATTAAACATTGTGTTTCCAAATCTTTGTCTGAATTAGTTTTCTTTTAGTTGAAATTTTTTAAATGATAGAAAGGGTAAGACAGAGATTAATTAAATCTCTAGCTTTTTAAACCACGGGACAAACATTTTTAATTATTAATTTAATTAATTAATCTAAATGTGAAAAGAGGATTACATTGGTGAGATTCCAATCATAGTTTAAAAATCAGTTTAGCCAATTCGAATTAGGACCGCACAAAAAGTGTAGCTCAGGCCATGAATTAAATCGTTCCTGAAAAGACAATGTTCCTAACCCTACAAGTTGGGAGGATTTTTTTTTTATTTTAAACAAGATAGTTCATCGTGTTTCTACCATATGAAAAATAGGGACAAAATTTTTCGATTAAATCAATTTCAAGTTATATCTTTCTTTGAACATGTTCAAATCAAGTCACTTTGGATTGCATATGAGTCAAATCGAATCATCAAATCAATATGTAAAAACAAAATTGGATCATTTTTAAAATTTCAGTAAGTCGGGACACTTATAATTTTACTTTTAAAATAAAGAAGATATTATCTTAAATTTAAATATTTTTATTAGTTTAAATTGAGCTATTTGAATCAGCTTGCAAGTCAAATCATGATCGAGTCAATTAAGGCCGGCTAGTGGATCGAGTTAATGTTAAATCAAATAGAATTTGATCCTCCGAAATTTTAAAATTATTGTAAGTTCAGATTATTTTAAATTTTCTTTTTAGTTAGATTGAATTTGTATTAATTTTAACCAGTTTGGATCAAATTAAAAACGGCTACATTTAATGATAAGAAAAAATCTTATCACCACTATATATAAGGAGCTCATATCTAAGACCTTTTTCATGAGTTCAATACTCTAATACTCTCAGCTAATTTAAACATTGAAGGACATCCAAGCCACCTCACATTCATTTTTAACCTTTCCTATCTTGGATGTTCTAGCTACTTGATCGGTGTAAAGAAGAAGAAGAAAGATTTGCAGAAAATTGTGTATTTGATAAAGGCAAAGAACCAACCTTATATACAGACCTACTTTCCTTATATACAAGCCTATAATTATGTCTATAATCAAGTCTATAATCAAGCCTATAATTAAGCCTATAATCAATCCTATAATCAAGCCTATAATCAATCCTATAATCAAGCCTATAATCAATCCTATAATCAATCCTATAATCAAGCCTATAATCAAGTCTATAATTATGGTAATTACTACAATTAGAATATAAACACTAAATAAGAAATTTACAGTATAAGACAAAATATTCATATCAGTAACAATAATTACACACTTCTTCATTATCAACTGTGATTGATATTATATGAGTATATAATTATGCATTTACTACAAGGCATTTTGTATCTATGTTGTCTTAAAATTCAAAATAAAAGGGCTACGATACAGAGATCAAAGTCATTATTATCAATATAATCATGCATTATATTAAAGATGTGAAGTAGTTGCTCTTCAATTTCACTTTCAAAATGATGACACATCAAGACGGCATAATAAGTTGATAAGTTAAATCACACGTAAAATCCACTAGTATAACCTTCACTTCTTTCTTCAGTGCTTTTACTTCTTTAGTATGCAAATCAATTTCCTGTACATCATAATATATAAACACAATTTTCCATCAATAAAGAGAAATAATAAGGGAGAAAAAAATTATTGACAAAGAATAAGGGAGAAAAGAATTATGGACTTGCCGTATCAATTATACAAATTGTACTTTCAAGATAAAAGAAAAACTTTAGCAATTTAAATATTGCTCAAAATTATATTGTCATAAAGGACACTTCTATATGTCACATTCCGCACTTAGGCTCTATTTAGGTCTTTATAATTTCTTTTGCAACATAACTACATATATAATATTATTATTTTTCATTCAATTTATATATTTACTTTAAGTAGTTTTTATATTTGTACTTTATCGCTTTTTTAATTTTGAATATTCAAATGCAATTTTGATGAGTAACATTATTTTATTAAAATATATTTGATATTGATTTTATAAAAAAAAATAATACTACCACTTTACATTAATTATATATAATATTTTCATTCATTTTCTAATATTTATTTGGTTTATTTTCTATAAATATATTAAAAAAATTATAGTCCTCTAAATATAACTTAGGCGCAATAATATTATTTACTGGCACACCGTATTATATTTGATATTATCAATTGTATATTTATATTTTAAATAAATAGGTCACCTCAAAAAAGAAAAAGTCATAAAAATAAATAGGAAAAAAGTTGTATGGTTACTCACGGGATCAAATGGAGAGTGTGAAGCAAGAGGGTTGAAGTTTGCCAATGGACGACAAGTGTTTTGCTCCATATGCTGCCCCCAGAATGTGCTTGCACTGCCATTTCATAGAAAGTAGAAGTAGCAAGAGAAGAGCTGCTTATGCTAATTACAAGGCTTGGCATTTGTAGATGGAATTTCCTAGGTCTATGGTGGGTGGTATTTATCTATCTGCGCAACCACAGACTGATGAATTTATTTTTCTATAAAGAATAAATTATTATTATTGATTTGTTTTTTGACATAATTATTATCATTTTTTATTTGATTTTGTGTCTTAGTATTAAATGGATGTATACATCCAAATACATATTCGATATTTCTTTACCATCTTGGGGGAAACTTTGTCCATCTGAACAATCCCATTTCCCATTGAGGCTTTGAATCGAGAGAGATAATAATAAGCTTTTTATTATTAATAATACGCTTTCATCTTACATCTTGCTAGAATAAAAAAATATAAGTTTAAATCTCAAAACTTGGTTAAAAAATAATCATAAAATTAATTTTAAAATTCTAAACATTAATATAAAATAAAATGCTAAATCTCTTTATAATTTTAAAGTAATAAAAACTTCCTTTTCTAATGAAAAATGAATCATTCAATGAATTTTGGCTCAAAAATTATAAATGGTACTCTTTTAGACCAAGATTCAATTATTTTTAGTTATTCATTTTTATCATTTTAAATCAAAAAATCCACACAACTTTACCAAAAAAAAAAAAATCTCAAAATTCATAAAAATTAATATTAGAACCATTTGAAAATGTTAACCTTTTTTTTTATGGACTAGTATTTGGGTCCATATGTCTGATGCTTAGATATCTTTAACGTTCGTCTAAAAGATATAAAAGAAAATAGGTTGCATGTGCATATAGATGATAGTATAGTATATCAATATCATCTAATAATTAACCTTAATTTCTAATTCAAGTGATAATGAAACATAAATAAGTTTATATACATGAAAATATAGTATATCGATATGGTATATCAAACCTAAATATTTTCTTCTATCGAAAGTCGATTATGTGCAAAAGCTGTGTGCTTAATTATATGATTGCAATTTAGCATTGAATTTATAATTCAGTGATATAGGGTATATCTTAGGAGAAAATTTTAATATGCTAAAAAAAGATTATTGACCTCTAAAATTTTTTTTTTTTTTTTGAGTTTTGATAAAATTAATCAATTTTTTAATTTTGTCAAAATTAAAAAGATTGATTAATTTTATCAAAATTATCCACAACTAATAAAATTTTGACAAATCTAGTCAAAATTTTAATTTTATCAAAATAGAATAATATATCACGTTGCATAACAAACTAGTTGACATGAATTTTTATAAAAAAAAATTAGTAAAATCAGTTAGCATTAGTTATTAACATCAATTAACATTATTTTAACTCATTATTTTAATGTGAAACATCATCTATTTTGATCAAGTTGAATTTTGGCTAGATTTACCAAAATTTTATTAGTTTTGACTAATTTTACCAAAATTAAAAGGATTGACTAATTTTATTAAAACTCAAAAAAAATTTAATTATAAGAGCCAATAAGTCGGTAAAAAAATTTTGGATTGTAGAATTAAATACAGAAAAGCTTGCAAAATTGCATGGAAAGAGAACGAATATCAGAGAGTAATGAGACTCATATTTATCAATTGACATAATGGATAGTCTCAGAGAACTTGCATTGAAACTCATGGATAGTACTGGAAATGATTTCGTTCAAAAAGCAACATACATGGGTATAATTTCCTTATCCATAAAAGCAATAACCATATATATATATGTATATACCTAAAATATTTTCTTGAAAAATAAATTATTAAATGAAGTTGTTACTTGAAAATATAAATATAACTCCTTCCTATACTAAGTTTTAATTAAATTTAGTTATTTATTTATTATAATATTAAATTATAAAACATCTCAGAGTTCTCATTTATTTAAATAAAATTTAAAAATTTTATCAATTATTACCTCTGAAGATGAATCAAATTATTTTGAATTCAATATATTAATAACTTATAAATATAATTAATCATATTTAATCAAATATGATAAGATCTCAATGTAAAAAAAAATCTCCTCACAATTTTTTTTATAGAAAAAATGATTTTCACCTGTAAGTTACAACGTTATCAGCAGACATTAATCATTGTGGAATAGATCTAATTATAATTTAAAATCAATTTTTAGCATATTAGTGCGAATCTAACTCAAATTTTAAAAATTATTAAATAAGTTAAAATTATAAAATTAAATACAATGTCAATCCAATTCATGTATTAATCAAAATTAATAACAGTATATTAGACCAAAATTATAAAATACATAAATATAAGAGGCATGCCAATCAAATTTCACTATTTTCTGATATAAATTTTATCAGAAATTGCACCATAAATACGTGAGTTGAATTAATATTATATTCAATTTGACAATTTTAACTTATTTTAATAATTTTTAAAATTTAATTTGAAAATTTGAATTTAAGTTACTATTACACATTTATTGAATAAAAAAATTCCAATCTACGATCTTCTTGATCATTGTTTAATAAAAATATCCAATCTGTGATCTCCAAGATAAGGTTCCACGCCGTAGGGTTTGGATTGGTGCTTAGGAATCATTTGGGGCTTCCTATTTGCTACTGGAGTTGGTGTGTTGCGGGTGTTCTTCAACCAAGGCTAGCAGAAGCTAGGTGCCTTAAGGAAGCGTTGAGCTGGGCAAAGGGTCAGGGCTTAAGTGCGGTGGCTATTGAGTCTCATGCCAAATTGGTCATTCTTGTTCTTCGGATCAATCAGAATTTCGATGTATTTTGCAAGCATGTCATGTCACTTTTCAATCTTGCCAAGAGGTCAGAATTGGTTTTATCAAACGACAAGCTCCCATTTGCTCATGCTCTATTAAAAGCAGCCTGTTATAATGCTAGTCCTTTTTGGCAGGAGGCACCAGAGTTTGTTTGGTCCCTCTTGCTCGATGATGTACTGAATTCTTGAGTGGAATGATATTCCTCTTTTCAAAAAAAAAAAAAAAAAGGTTCCAGGAGAATTAATATTCTAGTCACAAGAAGCCAGATATTTTTTGGAAGTGTGTATGATTATATTTGATTCACTAACTAACTTTCAGAAAATTATATGATAAAATACTATTTTATTCTTAATATATTCACATAAATACTATTTTATTCTTTTTGAGAAGCTAAAAAGAAGTACAAGTTTTCTTTTTAATTTTACGCTTTCTTATTATCAAATACAAAAAAATTGCTACTTCTCAAAGGTTATACTTTGATAATCAACTTCCTTCAAAATAAATAACACCATAACATTTTTTTGTTAGGTGTCAACATGGAGCAAAACATTTCTTTTCAATTGGCAAGCTTCAGGACTTCCTTATGGGGTTATGAGTTCGCTTCACACTTTGCACTTGATACAGTGAGTAACTGGACTACAACTTTTCTACTGTTTATTTTACTTCTTTTTTTTTGGCTTTTTGAGATGACCTTTTCGTTTGAAATACATGTAGAAATTGAATCAAATAAATACTAGTGGATGAAACTATTATATACAGTCGATGCAAAGTGTTTGTATCATGTACTTATAAACGTCAATATCAAACACACTTCAGGAAACTATTATTACCCACCAAAGCTGCATTTAAATGTTCAGAATTAGATAATATAATTGTAGAAAGTGATGAGATAAATACAGAACTGATTAGAGCAAACATATATTAAAAAATATTAAAAAAATAAGACTTAAACAGAGTCCAAGTGTTTATACTGTAAGATGTGATTTATAGCAGTGCCCTTTATGATAATATAATTTTGGGCACTATTTAACTTGCTAAAGTTTTTCTTTTATCTTAAAAGTACAATTTGTATACAATTAGTATAGCAAGTCATAACTCTTTTTCCCTTGTTCTTCTTATTCTTGATTGATGGAAAATATGCTTATATTATGATAAGGAGATTTATTTATACACCAAACAGGTGGAAGCACTAAAAGAAAAGGCGAAAGTTATGCTAGTGGCTTCTACAAGCAATTTAGTCCAGAATATTGAGTTTATTAACTTATTATGTCGTCTTGGTGTGTCCTATCATTTTGAAAATGAAATTGAAAAGCAACTACTTTATATTTTTAATGCAATTAATAATTGTATTGATAATCATGACTATGATCTTTACACTATATCACTTTTATTTCGTGTTTTAAAACAGTATGGATAAAAAATGTCTAGCCGTAAGTGCCTATATACTCATAATATATACTATCATTGACAGAGATGAACCAGATGATATATATATATATATATATAAGAGGGTGTTTTTGTGAATCATGGTTTTCATGCTCGGACTAGACTGACAGATTGGATGGGTGAAATTGAGAACCAGCCAGCAATGTAGTTCGGTTCAATGTTAAAAATTATCCTCTTAAAAAGCTAGTCAAAATCAGAAAAAATCGGCCAAATCCGAAAAAATTTGCCAAAACCGAAACCGGATCAAACTGGTTTAAGTTAAATTTATATTATTTTTGTGAAAAATTTAATTTTTTTTAAATTACACTATTTTACTCAAAATTAAAATTTTAAAAAATTATTTTCATTATTTTATCATATTATATATTTTTTTCTAATTTTTAATGATTTTAAAGTATTATTTATATATTTTTAAAAAAATAAAAAAATTATACTATTAAATTGGATCGATCGAACTGAAAACCAGCCAATTGATCGATTCAGTCTCTAGTCCAGTTTTAAAACATTGGTTCAAGACATTCAAAGACAATGATGGGAAGTTCAAGAATGCAATAATAAATGATGTTAAAGGCATTCTAAGCCTTATGAAGCACCTTTCCAAGTATGTGTGGAGAAGGATATCCTAGATGAAGCACTTGCATTTGCAAGAATACATTTAGAGTCCTTGGGCATGCAAACAAGTCCACATCTTGCAGAATACATCAAGAATGCCTTGAACATGCCTTTCCATAGAGCTCATCCAAGACTAGAGGCTCATTGGTGATAATTATTAAATAAGATATTGTAACTACCAGTGCGTTTTTTATTCAATGATATTGAAGTTCTCTTCAGCATTATGCGATATCGAATCCCAATCAGAACTAAATCAACACCCAAAAAAAAAAAAAGGAAAGAAAGATGTCATGTCTCATTTGTATTTCTTCCTTTTCAGGTGGGCGAAAGAATTAGAAGTTGAAAAGAAACTTATGTGAGAGATAGAATTGTGGAAGGATACTATGAAGCACTTATTGCCCACTTTGAACGTCAATTTGGTCTTTCTCGCATACATCTGGCTAAATGTACACACATGCTTTCAGTGGTAGATGATACATATGATTCATATGGTACACTTGAAGAACTACAAATGCTTTACTGATGCATTAGAGAGGTATGCTACCACATAGATAATCTCTCTTCTTTCAAGTATTGGATAGGAGATATTAACATTAGTTAAATTTGAATCTTGTCGTTGAAATTTGGTAGCATGTATCAGTTAAAGAACAAACTGGGGCTATCTCAGGTTATCATTTTGATCCTTAAATAGTATATAGAAAGTATTGAATAGGTTGTGCATTATGGAACACAAACGGTGCTTATCTGTTTAGAAATCCTCTGTAATTAAGAATTTAGTCTTTCTAAGCGAAGCCAAGTTGGATTAGTCAATCTAATTTAATTGGTTTAGTTATCAAATCCTAAAACTCACATTAATACATAATCCAGTTGTTCATTGTATGATTAAATTATTATTGTTTTGCATCTTAGTTCGTATTCCCATATTTATATAAAGCTAAACATGGAGGTCAAAATCTCCAAATTTTTATTACTTGATAATTCTCAGGAGCAACGAGATTGATGCCATTGACAAGCTACCTGCAGATTATCTGAAGACTGTTTGCAAGGCTGTGTTGAATTTTTTTAACCAATTGGGGAATAATAATGGCAATGAAGAAAGATCTTTTTATATTAATTATACCAAGGAGAAAGTAAGAGCTGTACATGCATCTAAGTCCTTGCTGTTCATAATAATTGAGTACCAATTAATGATCTTTGATTTACCACAACTGATTTTTTGTCCTGTGTGCTAGTTCAAACAATTGACCAGAGCCTACATGGTGGAGGCAGAGTGGTATTATGACCGATATTTGCCATCATTCAATGAGTATATGCCCAATGCATTAATCACAAGCTGCTTTGGTTTACTTACTCCAGTAGTCTTTCTTGGAGTTGAAAAACTTGCAGGATATAAAGAATTTCAATGGCTACAAAGTGATCCAAAAATTGTTGAAGCTTCTAAAATGTTTGGCCGTCTGTTAAATGACATTGTGGTTCGAAAGTTATATTATATACACCCTCTCAAACTACCAAAATCTTGGCCCCAATGTTAGGCCTTTTTTTTTTTTTTTTGAATGAATGAGCATTGATATTCAATTATCATTTTTAAAAAGATAAGATTATGAGTTTGACCCAATATTGTCGTTTGAAAGGCATGTTTGGCATTATTATTGTGAATAATAGATTTTGAGGTAAATTTTTTTTTTAAAAAAAATCATTTTAACTTATTGACATATTTTTGCAATATGAATCTTATAAATTTAATATTTTTAAGAAAAGATACATTTTAATACTTTGTCGATAGTACTTGAATTAGGCTGACCATACATATAAAATACTATCATGAATGTATGTAAAATACATTTTGAACTCATAATTTCATATTCCTAAAAATTATTCAAATAATATTACTAAATTGAAAGCTCATTGATACATAGTTAGAATCAAATTAAACAAATAAAAATTCTCTAATCATAATTATTTTTTTATCTATCATTAATTTGAAGGACGAACAGAAGGAAGGACATTGTTTAGCTATCGATTGCTACATAAAAGAATATAGTGTGTCAAGAGAAAAAGCGCTTGAAGAGCTTCGACAGAAGTGTGACAATGCATGGAAAGATATAAAATGAGGAATTATGTGTGAGGTCATACTGTGTCCCATTTTCTTTTCTTCTGACAAGTGCAAATCTGGCTCGTCTCATGGAAAATGTTTTCTAGTAAGAGGATTCATACACCAATAATGTAAGCTCGAAAGACAGCGTCGTCTTATTATTTCTCGAACCAGTTACATAAGACCATACTTTGTCATTGTTATATTATAATATTTCTTTTCTCCTTGTACTGTGTGTTTGCTGATTTCTTTGTTTCGAGGTCTTTTTTTTCATGAATAATTTGTAGAGAGTGGAAGTCTTCTGCTGGTTTTTTCCCTCTTTTATCACTTCTGTGTTTTTTCTCATTGGAATGGTAAAGACTATCGAAGTACTCTTCTTCTACTTTATTATTATTATTGGAAATGTATCATAACGTAATGTTTTGCCTTTTTCCTTGATAATGATATTTGACTATTTTCTATTCAGCCAATTTTAAAAATGTGTTTATTTCCAATTATTAGTCTCAATATTAAATAAAAATTAAGAAATTAAGAAACTTTCTTTAACCACTTGGCAATAAAACTCTTGCTAACTTGGAAAAAAACATTTATTATGATTGGCTCTATATCAAATAATCTATATTTTGTGGGATTTTAATTTAATATATTATATAAATTATATTTTAAAATAATAATAAAATAATATATTCATATAAAAATGTGATTAAGTAGAAAATATATATTTTCAAAATAAATAATAAATAGAAATTATTTTTTATCTTTGGATTTTTTAGTTGGCTATATGTTGTAGTTTTCTTAACGATTTTTTATTTTTATTTATAGTTATTTTTTAGTTAGATAATTTTATAGGAAAATTATAATTACTTATATGTTAAATAGTTTGTTTGACAAATATCAAATTTTTATCTCAAATAAATAATTACTTGACAAATAATAATCACTTATCTAAAATTGAGTCTGAAATCAAAATTAATTATATATCAGTAGAGGTGATAATTTTTTATTGATCTAAAAATTCGCTCAAAAAAAGATGACCTATATTTGATTTAAACTCAAACAAACCCAAAATGACCAAAAAATTTTAGGTTAAATCGAGTCTAAGTCATCCTGATGGATTGTATAAAAACTAACTTGAATGGGTTAACCCGTAACTTGATCCAATTAACCTAGTGATAATATAAAGAAGTATAAATTTTGGTATTAAATAAATATAAGGTAGAATAATTAAAGTAAAAAAGAAAGAATTTGATTTTTTAAATGATTAGATTATTTAATTAAATTCAATTTTAATTTCAACTTCAATTTTATTTTATTTTTAATATACCACCCCTTTAATTAATATAATCTATAAACATATAACCTCATATATATTTTTATTTACTAAACTAAAATTAATATTTTGTTTAAAATAATTCTAATCAAAATCAAGAATATAACAATTTTAATTAGAATGATCATTGAATTATAAAAAATTACAGTCTCTTATTAGTGTATTGAGTATATTAGATCACTTTTATATTTTGTTAAATTTTTATTATCACAAACTATATATTTGAATGTTTAGTATATTAGAGTTATTAATTATTTTTTTAAGATAAGAGAATAACTATTAAAACTGTTGAATAATATTTATATTTTATATTAGATTGATTACCATGATAAATTTATAATTATTTGCTACTTTGAATAATATTATTAATTATATTATAATATTTTATATTATTATTATTATATTATAATGTAATATATTTTGTATTAATTATAATTATAAATTATATTAATTATATTATTTGATAATATTATATTGATTATGTATTATAATATGATATATTATAATTATATTATATTATATTTATATTTCATATTGAATTGATCACTATGATAAATGTCATTGTATAAGACTTTTTATGTAGATTAATTAAACAAAATATGCAATTGCATTAGAGACATGGTAGTAATCTAGGTTAATTTTGTTAAATTTATGTTATCAAATACTCCCTATTTATAATTTGATGGGCACTAAAAATTTAGTGCCAAGATATTATAATAAAATATCATGAGGAAAGAGTTTATATGTTCATTTATTACGATGAAAATTTTTGACTCAGAAATTTTGGTCATAATTTCTTAAATAATTTGATATAAAAAAAATTTATCATAAGTTTACATATTGATAATAATTATGACATATTTAATATTTATCAAGATAAAATCACATATTAAAATAAAATTAATTTTATCACATAAATTTTTCTTTACTCTTGATTGATGGAAAAATATATGATGATACAGGAGATTGATTTGTACACCAAAGAGGTGGAAGCACTAAAAGAAGTGGTGAAACTTATGCTAGTGGCTTCTACAAGCGATTTAGTCAAGAATATTGAGTTTATCAACTTATTATGTCGTCTTGGCATGTCCTATCATTTTGATAATGAAATTGAAGAGCAACTACTTCATATCTTTAATGCAATTCATAATTGCATTGATAATAATAACTATGATCTTTACACTATAGCTCTTTTATTTCGAGTTTTAAGACAACATGGATACAAAATGTCTTGCCGTAAGTGCCTATATACTCTTAATATATGTTATCATTGATAGAGATGAACCAAACAATTTATCTCTCTCTCTCTCTCTCTCTCTCTCTCTCTCTATATATATATATATATATATGTTTTTGTGAATCAGATGCATTCGAGAAATTCAAAGACAAGGATGGGAAGTTTAAGAAAGCAATAATAAATGATATTAAAGGCATTCTAGGCCTTTACGAAGCCACCTTTCTAAGTATGCATGGAGAAGATATTTCTAGATGAAGCACTTGCATTTGCGAGAATACATTTAGAGTCCTTGGCCATGCAAACAAGTCCTCATCTTGCAGAACACAACAAAAATGCCTTGATCACGCCTTTCCATAGAGCTAATCCAAGACTGGATGCTAGGAAATGCATATCTTTCTATGAAGAAGATGAGTCTCATAATGAAACTTTGCTTAAATTAGCCAAGTTGGACTTTAATCGACTGCAATTAATATACAGACAAGAGCTGGGCATTCTGTCAAGGTCAGTTTTATTTGGAAAAAAAAAAAGATTTTTTCTTCATAAGTTCTTGTTAGAGTTTAAATTAATCATCTCACAATATTATAGATGATTCCTATACCCCAAACTAAAGCTCATTGGTGATAATTATTAAATTGTAACTATCAATGGGCCTCTGGTTTTATTTAAGTCAATTCCAAGATTATGAGATCTTGGATATATTATTACTTATTTCTGTTTTTTTTTTTTTTCAGGTGGTGGAAAGAATTAGACGTTGCAAAAAAAACTTCCCTATGCGAGAGATAGAGTTGTGGAAGGATACTATGAAGCAGTTATTTTCCATTTTGAACCTCAATTTGGTCTTCTCGCATACTTCTAGCAAAATGTATACAGATGCTAGCAAATGTAGATGATACGTACGATTCATACGGTACACTTGAAGAACTACAATGCTTTACAGATGCAATAGAGAGGTTTGGTACCATTAATCTCTATTGGATATAAAAGGAATATTGACATTGTGTTATACGTTAATCTCACATTTATTATAACCACGAAAGCATACAAATTATTAAGAAAATAAATCAAAGTTCCCCCTTAATAGCAACAACTTCATCCAACATTATCAATAACAACTATTACAATCACAAACTCAAAGCTACTCTGTTACATATATGTAACTGCTACACATAATATTATTCATAACAAATAGGATAATTTGTTTCTCTTATTCTCCTCTAGACATAACTAAACTATTTACTATTTTAACTTTCATGGACCAACCACCACTTAACCACAATAGATAAAAGCCTCACAATTTTCTCTTGAACTCAAGTCATTCATGTCAATGATAAAATTCTCACAATTGTAAGCAAAAGCAAAATAACTCATTTACAATTCTCTTATTTATAGAGTTAGACCTTACAAGTTTACACAAATAGAAATACACATGTAATTAGAAATAATTATAAAATAGGAGTCTACACTACATAAGGAAATAATCATTTATCCAACGGATAGCATTTTTCTAAAATGAAATAGAAAACTCTTTTTTAAGCCCCATTAAGAATTTGACTCATACTTTTTTTTCCCTTTTGAGTTATAACTGGAAAAGGGGGGACTCGAACTCATTAGTTAAATTTAAACGTTGATAAATTTATCATTGAAATTTGATCACATGTATTGGTTAATAATAATACAGTGAGAGAATAATTTGAAATTATCTAGAATTGTCTTATGATACTTAATATAAGAAATTTATGAAAAATATTGTACAAGTTAAGAATTATGAAACATACAAATCTAATATTTGTCCATTTAAAAATTTCATCTAGTTAAGAATCGAGTCTTTTTGGGTCAAGCTATATCAAAATAGTGTAGTCTAGTTTAACTGATTTATATTATATTTATTAAATTCTAACACTAAGTCCTGTAGTTTAGTTTAACTGGTTTATTTATTAAATTCCGACATTAGGTGCTATATGTAACTTCGCATTAATCATTAGACTAAGGATCGGTTGTTTATTATACGATTAAATTATTATTGTTTTGCAGCTTAGTTCTTATTTCCATATTTATATAACTTAAAGTTAACATGGAGGTCAAAATCTCTAATTTTTTATTACTTGATAATTCCAAGGAGCAATGAGATTGATGCTATTGATAAGCTACCAGCAGATTATCTGAAGACTGTTTACATGGTGGTCTTAAACTTTTTTGACCAATTAGGGAATGATAATGGGAATGAAGAAAGATCTTTTTGTATTAATTATTCCAAAGAGAAAGTAAGAGTTATATTTGCATCTAAGTCTCTGCTTTTCATATTAATTAAGCACCAACTAATGATGTTTAAGTATTTTTTTATTTTTTTGAAATATATGTGTTTAGTGCAAACAAGTGGCCAGAGCCTACCCGGTGGAGGCAGAGTGGTATTACAATCGCTACATGCCATCATTCAATGAGTACATGCACAATGCACTAATCACAAGCTGTTTTAGCTTTCTTCATGCAGTAGCCTTCCTTGGAGTTGAAAAACTTGCAGGATTTAAAGAATTTCAATGCTTACAAAGTGAACCAAAAATTGTTGAAGCTTCCAAAATCTTTTGTCGTCTGTTAAATGACAGTGTGGCTCGAAAGGTATATATACGTACTCTTGAACTACCAAAATCTTTGCCCCAATATTAGTTTGTTATTTTGAATGACTAAGCTTTGACATTCAGTCATCGTTTTTAAGATGGTAAGTTCGTAAGTTGGCATATTTATTTAATTTTTTTTATACTGGTTAATTTGACTCTTATATTTTAAACCACAATTGACAGTTCTAAATACCAATAATACACTTTAATCAAAAGGTCATTAGTTCATAGTTAGAGTCTAATTAAATAAGTAAAAGTTCTCTAATTTATATTATCGATTTGAAAGATGAACACAAAGAAGGACATTGTTTAGCTACAGATTGGAGTGTCGAAAGAGGCGATGCTTGAAGAGTTTCGAAAGATGTGTGACGATGCATGGAAGGATACAAATGAGGAATTATGCATGAGGCCAAATTGCATCCCATTTTCTCTTCTTATGACAAGTGTAAGTCTAGCTCTTCTCATGGAAATTATTTACCAGTTTGAGGATTCATACACCAATAATGTCAGATTGAAAGACAACGTGGTCATTTTTTTTCTAGAACCAGTTACATGAAACCATGCTTTGTCATTGTAATATTAGTATTTCTTTTCTCCTTGTATTGTGTGTTTGCTGATTTCTTGGTTTCAATTCAAGGTTTTTTTTTTTTTTTTGTTCATGAATAATTTGTGAAGGTGGAAACCTTCTGCTGGTTTCCCCCTCTTCTATTACTTGTGTGTTTTTTCTCATTGGAATGATAAGAGTATCTAAGTACTTTTCTTCTACTACTCTCTCCATTTCACTATATCAGGAATTTTAGTGAAAATTTTTTGTTCCATTATAAGTCATTTTTAGATAACTAATGTATCATTAATTATTTTTCCCATTTTATTCTTCTAGTCATTAATTTTTTATTTAAAATTTAAAATCTTTTTTGACCAGTATTTTATTTTTTCAAGATATATTAATGGCAATTTGTTGTATAAAGATGCATTATAAATTTAATTTAATAAGCAAAAACATATATCAAAGAAAATGGAGAAAGATTAAGACTCCATATATTCCAAACAATTGCTCAATATAGAAAACTTACATTTTAAATTACTCAGTATTAACAAAGTGGTAATAGATCTAAATAATTGGTGGGAATATGAAAAGTATTTTGAGTTAGTTTTGCTTAATTGTTGTTTATAATCTTCATCTATTTGATATTTGAAGGTGTTGCTGCTGTGAAATTGTATAAATA
>CATIWR010197545.1:0-55204 GCA_949677035.1 Omphalea diandra
TAATATTTATTTGTATATTTTGCATTATTAATTTAAATGTGTAATAGATTTAACTAATTTCTTTTAGATATTTTAATGTTATGATATGAGATATGAACTTGAATCTTTTTATGAACATATTTTCTTTTGATATTCTTAATGTAATTATGTGTATTAAATTTAAAAAATATCTTATTTATATTTTTATATATGTATAATTATATTTTAAAATGATATTTTATTATATTGTAAAATCTTACGATTTTACGATTTCGATTTTAGGGTCCTCTACCAATTTTAGGGTAAAATCTCGATTTTGACAACCTTGCTAACATAGCTTGTTATACAATCAATTAAACAATATTTCATTTTACTGTATCCACAAATATATAATATTTATTTTTCTCCTTTTCCAAATAGTTCAAAAAGAAAATGATTTTTAGATTTGTGATTTTGATGAGAGTTCTAGTAGGGACTCACATAGATTTAACTTATTTATCACAATTGCAAATAATTTTTAGTATGACTAAAAGTGATACCAAAAAGTCTCATGATATTCTATCAAATTCTCTTAACATATGAAACATTCCCCACTCTCTACTAACACTATTTATCAAAAACCAACTTATTCTTGAATACAAGGCAAAAAATAAACCAACACATAGCTAAAAACAATAATAAACTCAATATCAATTAAAACCATGAATGAAAAGTTTGTAAGAAAAAGAAAAAAGAAATTTGCATAAAAATAAAAAGAATTAATCTATAACTTAAAACTCAACAAAACTATATAATAACAAAAAGATAGGAGCAAGACATTAAAAATATGAAATAAAAACAATAAAGAAAACCTAAACTACATGTGAATCAATAAAACAATTGCATAGTTAAGTATTTGTGATATTTAAGATTATTCCTTTCCAATTAATGTAATTTTTTTAATGCTTTTTATATTTGGAGGTTAAGAAAAAAGAAGGATATTGGTCTTTTTCTCATAGAGTCAACACATAACTTTTTTGAAATCATAAAATATGGTAGAATCTTTTCTTATTTTATGGTATCAATCATTGGAGTATCATCATTTAAACTAACCTCCTCTTCTCAAATAACAATATTTCTAATCTTGAAACATGTTAATACCATGCCGTCTTTTATAAGTTGACATCTTACTTTCTATAACTTCCATTATGATATTGGGAGCATTTCAAGAATATCTTTTATTTTGGGACTTTCAGTTGTCGAACGTAAGGTTTGGCTGCTGAAAGTCCTTAATTATTAATAGGGAGTATTTGTTGATCAGATAGTTAAAAGTGTATGCCTTAAAATTTTCGATTGTTGATAATCTATGGCGTAATTCACCACATTTGCACCTATAAAGGCCTTTTAAACCTCTTCAAACCTTTCCAACCATAATACCTATGCCTTTCACATTAAAATACTATATCTTAGCTTTAAAAATCCTCCTTAACCTCATTCAAAACCCAACAATATCACTTGTGACTATCAATCGACCATCAAAATGTCATGAATTTTCATCCTTTAGAATTTAACTTATACTTAGCATTCATCATCTGTCCTCATTTCTTTTAATATATTTTTTTCACATACCTTTCTTCTATACATAAACATATTCTCATTCTTCGACATCTAATATCATTATTCATTTATATAAATTAATCAATTCTCATTCTTAGACCTCTAATATCATTATTCATTTGTATAAATTAATCATCATTTCTTGCATACACACCATGACTTGCATAATCATCCTTATGACTTAGCATTTTCTAGCATTATTTCTCTTAACCATTCTTTTTACTCATATCATATCTTACTTAATCATCATTATTCATTAAATTTAGTTTTCTCATATTTCTCATCAAGGGTAGGAATCCTTATTTGTGAGAAATCCTTAAGAACAAAGTTTTAAGTCTTATGTTGATATAATATTTGATTGTTGAGGGAATAATAGCATGAGGAAGTACACAATCAGAATATGATGAGAGACATAACATGATCAATAGACTTGAAAAGGTTTCTTTGTTGAATGCTTCGTCAAATTTTTGGAAGAAAAGATATGTGAAGATGCATGACTTAATTAGAGCCTTTGAAATAATGAAAGTGGATCCACCACAAGCATTAGTTCAAAGTGGTAAACATACAAGAGAATTGCCAAGTTTGGGAAATGGATAAAGGATCTTGTAAGATTTTCATTAATAGATAGATAATGAAATTGAGGAGATTCCATTTGGTTACTTACCAAGGTGTCCCAATCTTTCAACTTTATTATTAGGTTGCAATAATGTCCTGAGATCAATTTGAGATGCCTTTTTTCAGCAACTACATGGACTTAAGGTTCTTGATCTTTCTTGTATGAGAATTAGGACTGAGCATGGTCTAGTCTAGGTTAGAATTTTAGACAATACTAGGACCGAACATATATATATATATATTGTATATTTGGTTATAACTATATATACTTATAAATATAGTTATATAGTATATTATATTATATGTTTATAATACATAATTTATTTATAATGTAATAGTATTATAATTAATGTTAATATTATACATAATATAATTATATAATTTAATAACACATAATTTATAGATATTATTTGAATAAATATATCTACATTATATATATATATATATAATTTAAGTCAATTTCGATATGCTTATTAACAGAGGATCAATCTTATACTAATAAAATTTTTTCGATTCAATTTCGGTCTAGTCTTCGAAAAGAATTTTCAATTATTTTCATTTTAGTACCAGTATCAGTTTAATTCTTCAATTCAGTTAAATTACTCCAAGAACCATGCTTAACCCTAACAAGAATTGAAGAACTGCCTGATTTCATCTCTTATTTGGTGAATCTAAATGTCCTATTACTCAAATGTTGTGGGAGCTAAGATGTGTACCATCATTAGCACAACTTAAGGCATTGAGAAAATTGTATCTTATCAATTGAACTGGAGTTAGAAAAGTGCCTCAAAACTTAGAATCGTCATCCAATCTCATGTACTTGGATCTTCATGGAAGAAGAATAAAGGAGTCGGGATATTATCAAAGCTTCCTTATCTGTAAGTCCTCCTACTACTTGACCTGACATTAACAATTAAAGGAGATGAAGTAGCATTTTTGAGAAAGTTGGAGACTTTGAAATGCCATTTTTGTGATGACGGTGAATTCAATAGCAATACAACTTTTACACTTATGTCAAATTTAAGTGAATATATACTCTTTGTCAGACAAAGTGAGCAACAAAACTTTAAGCCATCACAAGGAGATCTAAAATTAGTGTTCTTTTATGATTGTACTATTAAGTAAGGAGACGATGACCTACTTATCTTATAAGATGTCCACAAACAACAATACTATTGTCACTTCCTATTGGTACCTTTTCCCTTCTAAACTCATTTGTAATATATTATAGTTTGGGTATGAAGAAGGTGTTCCCTGTTGACTTGTTGCCAAAACTTCAAAACCTAGAAGAGCTTTTTGTTTTGACTGTGAAAATATGGAGGAGTTGATAGCATTGGGCTGTAATCTTTTGAAGAAAAACATTTTTGCATTTGGGAAAAGTTTCCTTTGAGGAAATTACTCTCCCAAAATATTTTGAGTACGTTTCTGCAATTTTGAAATGAAGAAACATTTTTCTTTTCTACTATTAATTTTGATTATGAAACTTATTGATAATTAAAATTTATTTTTAAAATTTAATTGATTATTATCATCTCATTTTTTTTATTTGTTAATATTAATTTATATAATTATCTTTAATATTATTTTTGTATGATCTCATAATTAGTTGTTTCAATATTTATTATATGTAAAAAAATATTTATAAATATATCTCTATATTTTTTTTATATTTACACGTTTCATTTTCTATATTTTAAAAAAATACGTTTCCCTATGTTCGTTTTGACATTTTCCGTTTCTATGCTACCTGGGAGAAGAACAAGAAAGCCACAGTAGCAATGACATCCCTTTTATCTTCCATGTTGGCAATGTTTAATTGACTCTTCCAAAATTAAAGATTTTGAAACTGCAATACTTACCGGAACTGAAGGACATATGCGATAGAAAAATAATATGCAATTGTCTCTAAAATATGTGCCTATGGGTTTGCCCGAAGCAAGAGACGATAACACTCTCTTTTCCTGCTTGACAACTGACAATCATCTCCTCTCCCTTACCTTAAACATATTGAAATATGTACTAGAAAGTGGTGGGAATCGATTGAGTTGGACCATCCTCAAGTCGAGAATGTCCTGTCACCCCTTTGTCACTTATTTGATTCCCCTTTGTCCTTTGTCTAAGCGGCATTGAATAGGAACTATTTGATGAGGTGGATAGAAGTGTGGGTAACCCACTTCTTCACCTTGACTCATCAATTTTCTATCAAGGAAATCTCACCATACTGTTCTGTGATTAAAATCCTTTTTCCTACTGACTCTATACTATATCTAACTATTGATATTTGGTAGAATGCTTTAAGTAGGACATATTTTTACTCATTTGGATTTGGTTCTAACATGTTGATTTATGGTACCTGCAAAGTCGCTTATAAGAAATAAATAATAAGAATTGTAATTTGGTCAAAAAATAAATAAGGATTAAGTCTAAAAATTAATAAATAATACTGCAAAGTCTTGAGACATTCTTCTAGTAATTACATGCAGTTTTATTATTCTTTAGGCTATTTGACTGAATATTTCACTACATTGAACAATGGGCACACCAATGTACCATAGACTGAGCCTTGGATGGGAATAAGAAATAGTTAATACTCTACCTTCAATCAATTATTGGTAAAAACGAAGAAAAGAAAATTCAGATTCTCATTTACCCTCTTACCCTTTCATCATTAATTAATTTAATTACTCATGTTCATTAAACTAGCCCAGAAAAAAAAAAAAAAAAAACTATGCCCTCTTTAATTAGCAGAATAGAAATGCCAATATTGAAACCTGTTTAAAGCTTAAATTGTGTCAAAATAGGTCCAGCCTGTAACTCCCTAAATCACCAGGGGAAAATACATTAAGATTACTTTGATCTATATTAGTAAACATTGCAAGTTCATATATTACTAGACAATAAAACCTTGTTACACAATGAAGTAATAAACATTTATTGATGGCACATCATGAATAGATTGTACATGCATACAAAGTGTACAAAAACAATATCGTATGCTCCTTTGGTATAACAAGAAATGATTGCCATTTTCCTCCAGCTAAAACCAAACCCAGCATCGCGTGCATTGTGCCATGCAATCTCCTTTACAATCAACATGTAACCTAATACTTTAGGATTTCGAAGAACAAGGTTCCGTAATGATTTTCCTTTAATCCCCCAATCCTTTTCAAGTATCTTTACATTAGTTCTCAATTCATGTTCAAGACTACAACCAAGAACTTCAAGAAATTATTTTACCAACTTATAGAGATCATAATTAGACAGTCCAAGACTCCTTAGATAATCTAATATTCACTAACAGTTTCAAAGTTTGGGACTTCTTGTTTTCGTTCTTCACCCCAATGAGGTGAACAGACATGGCCGAATGCTTTTCCAAGTATCTTGCCTTTCTCCTCAACACTATACTCGAACACAGACAATGATTCTCTGCACAGTAGAATGTGTGATCCACTTCTTTGGAGGAAAATGGGAGGTCGAGGCTCCCCATATTATTCTTGATGGAAAAGAATTAGAGAAGTTCACATTCAAACGAGTAATATTAGGTGCAGCAGTTACAAGATCAGGCTGCAATTGAAAAGACAATTTAAATTCTTGGGCTAAATACACAACATATTAATGAAGAAAATTATACTCCTTTCTTGACCTAATGTTTATCAACCTATAAAATGATGAAACATAGACAAGACCATGAAAATTGAATATTCAAAAGGAGTTATGACTCTCCATCATATGCAAATCATTTGAACATCGGTACATCGAATATGTCTGACAAGAAATAACTTTTCTAAAATATTTTCCCTAACAAATGCCTTTATACATCTTCAAATATAGAAGAAATCAAGAACCAATACCAGCTAGGTCCTCTGATAGTTAGTACCCTGCATCCAGCTATGGATCAGGTAAAATTTAATGCTTATAATATTTGTCATGGAAAACTAGATGAACATTTCCACAACATAACAAAGGGAGAATTTGTTACATTATGAGCAATTTGGAAATAAGGCAGATTTGGTAAAACTGAAGGATGCTATAATGCAGATGAGACAACATCATATTTATATACCATGTAATTCTTAAAATTTCATCAAAGGGCTAGGTGGAATGCAAATGAGACAACTAATTTTGCTTCAGCAATTGTTGGTGTTTGTTAAACAAGAATCAAGATTATGTTAATACAGATGAGGCAACTTTTGGCTGAAAGAAAATCCCTGGGTAGTACTTGCTTCTTAGGAATCTTAATCCATTTCAATTTGAAAGCTTTAATCCAGAGTATGTTTTGGCTCAATGGTAAGATTACTCCTAACCAAAAGGTCATAGGTTTGAGTTGTGGAAACAACTTTCCTACAACCAGCATACTATAAGAGAACCTGACAAACCACCAAGCCTTATGCTCTGGGGATGCCCTTTAAAGTCAAAAGTTAAGCTTTAGCTTATATTCTAGGAGCAACTAGCTCAGTAAAAGTATCAACCGCACAAGATAGAGCAGGTACATTTATTATATATCCTTAAGAAATCAACCTATCACAATGCAAAAACACAATTCGAAGCATGAATCAATTTAAAGAATAATATGGTAAGTATGTCTCATTGATATTGTTGCTATATTGTTAGAAATAATCACATTGGGCTACATCATAGCATGAAATGAGTTTCCATTAATCTAATTTCAACTTCATGTCACATTTTCCCCTTGTAATGCACATACTGACACCAGCTCCATTTCACAAATATCTATTTATTTCTATACCAGGGATTGTTTGTCCTTGCATCTAGTAATGATTTAGAATGAGATATACAATGGTACTTACACTTAAAAATCTTAAACATATAGTAGAATCAAACGTTAAAAGAGGAGAAGCCAATGATCTTCCTAGTATCTCTTTCTGCAAGAAAAATTGAATTAAAATAGAAAAACATACTCAGAAATATAAACTAGACAAGAAAATGAAGAGAAAAAAGATAATAACAGGCATATGATTTCTATATTGTTTTATAAATTATAATTATTAATTACAATCTGAATCTGTAACATTTACTTTCATCTAACTTTATCAATAAGATATATATAACATCCTTATATCAGCATAGCAATATATGAATAGCAATTAACTAGGATCGATTACACTATTTCTTATTCATTATTTACCTTGAGTTAAGGTCCCACTATAAAAAAAAAATAAAAAAAATTATTGGCAAGAAAGTCCCTTTCATTCTCAATTAAACCATAATTGCAAACTTGTAGAGATCAAGTGGTTAACTACATGAATATCCTTCCCCCATCTTTCCTTTTGGAGTTATATTTTCCAACTCTGTTTTTTTTCTTATCACTGCACAAAAGTTATTTGGAAATGCTAGAATTTGAGTTTAGCTTTATAAGTTTGAGTCTAGTTGTGTTTAAACATTTATACACAGGATTCTTTCCACTTGTGCTAAATTTAAATGTGGTCCTAAACCGGGGTGAAAAAGGATCCATATAGTTGAGCCCAGCTAGTTTGATGTTAAGATGTAGTTTAGTTTAGTTGAGCATATGCAGAGTTTCTCCACCATCAAATGATAAATGGAAAATGCTTTTTAGCTGGAGTTCAATCATTAAGGAACCAACTGTGACAAACAAAAAATAAATAATAACGCAACAAAATTGTCAATGCCACATAATACTAATCTTAAAAGCAATTCACATAGATCCCTAAAGTTTAGCGTGTGAAATCACTCCTTGCAAAACATATATTTTGGCAGGCCCACTAATTGGTAACTTCTTTCAATTTATATTTATATGACTATACATTACTTATATGAGAATCATCTTAAGAATAGTACACGCATACCTCTACAGGTCATGAAGCTAAACTCAACAGGGTATCAAGTTCAATCAATGCAAAACACAAAAATGTATTCATGAAGAAAAACTCATACCAACTCAAAAAAAATAACATGAAAACAATAGTTGAAAGACTTAATTAACAACTTCAAATAAGTAAATGCCACAAATCTTCTTTAAGAACAAACACAAAACATTTTTTTTATTTACAAAAACTAGATAAAGTACAAGAACTAAGCAGCAGGGCGGACATGCTATCTTCCATAATTCTATTCTAGCACTATCAAAAATCCCCAATTTCTTATTTTGTGGTAATGCAAAAAAGGGTATGAGGGAGCAAGAGAGAATGCCAAACAACACTAGTCTCACTCCACCAAAATTCAACACTAACTAATCAAACTCAAAAATTGATAAACCCACATCTATGTATAAACACTTAGATATCTATCAACAATGAAAACAACATCAAACTTATCAATGAACATTGACACCAATAATGCAAAGAAACGATCATATATTTACATCATTCATCAATGTATACATACTCTAACTGCATAACTAATTCATCATCTATACAAAGTTTAATATTTCTTAGGTCATTTTTACATTGAAGGAAAGTGCAAGCAAGAAAGAAGTAAAGACAAGCATTAGAGGTGCAAATAAGAAATATTCAATCCAACCCACAACCCCACTAATAATCTAAAAGCTACCCAACTTTCCTCTTAAAAAAAAGCTGCAATCTTGCACAACAATGTTACTTTATTGTATCAAATGGTACATAATTATGCAAATCAAGAATTGACACTGCACAGTTGTGTTTGTGAACTGGAAAATGTGCGAGCAAAATATAGATGACAGATAGAAGAAAGATACCTGAGCGGAACAGAGCTATGTTTTGAAGGAGAGAGACGAAGTGTGGCCACATATAGCAGGAGATAACTCTGTCCTTCCTTACGTTGTATCTAACAACTACCTTAACTAAACAACCTCTTTTTTCTTTGTGTTGGCCTTTTTGGCCTGGCTTTGTTTGGCTATACAGATTTATGGAAACCTTATTCATTAAGATTCATCTTGCGCCCGTTTGAGAATATCGCATACCAACTTTGACTTTTGTTTTAAAAAAAATACTTTTCTTTTTTTAATTGCCTTTGCTCATAAACTTTGTTTGGTTGAAATTATATGAAGTAAAATTAATTATATAATGTGGAATAATTATCCTAACTTTAGTTCAATTTATAATGTGAAATATGTATTTTATAAATAATAATTCCTTAATTTTAAAATAGAATAAAACACAAAATAATTGTATGTAATTTTGCATTTTTATTTTTTGAATTTTTTGTGATATTGGGACTTATAGTTTTACATTGATGATTAAAAAAATCTTATATTATAGCATCCTTAATGTGATGTTGTGCTGCTAAAACCATATAAGATATTCATAAATGTGACATTTAATTAAGTAGGGTAAGTGGTGCAACTAGAAAATACTTTTAGGGTTGACTTAAATGTGGTGGCTAACCATAAAAATTTTAACGGGCAGCGAAATAAGAAAAAGAGGAGATGAATGGGGGGGTGGCGGGGGCCGAGGAAGAGAGAGAGAGAGAGATAGAGAGAGAAAGGAGGGAGGAGGGAATGTGATAGATCGAATGAAGGTGATGTATTTGATGCCAAATGTGAGTTGTGTTGTTATTATTTTGTTGTGGTATTATGTCCTTTTACTTCTTATCTCTTTGATAAAAATTTTGATTTTATTCAAAAAAAACCTGGAGTCCAAAAATTCCAGAATTGATATTTTATTCAATTTAAATGATGCAGTGAGAGTTATCTCAAATTTACTCCCTATATCTCTCTTAGTAGGTTTCCTCTCTTTAAAATAATTGTTGTGCACACATCATGCCCTAAAATGACAAAACAATAGCAGGGATTCCTTCACTAGTTACCACCATAGCAACAAAACTTTTAGTATAGCAGAGTAAAAGATGCTAATGTATGCTAATTGACCAGTTTAGTGATAGTACCTAAATAATTCTAGCTTTTTCTTTAAGGTGTAATCTTTTACTCTTGAAATTCTTTGTAAAACAAAAATGTTCAAGCAAACTAAGAAATAATATTCAATTAAAAATTTCCTGCAAAATATATCTCATACTATTTTTTAATCTTTACTTTTTTTATTTTTTGACATTTTTCTTTAGTCCAGAAAAAATCCAAAAAGTTCTCAAATCAAAAGATACCAGTGTTCTCAAAAAAAGAAAAAACCCAAAAACCCTAGAACAAACTGTCTCACAAAACCAAAAAAAAAAGTTTAGAAATAAAAATAAATTTTTTTGATCCAATATTTTTCCTTCTCCTCACTACTTTGTCTCTAACTGTTAGGAGATATAATAGTAATATTTTAACAGCTATGACTCTTATGTTCATGCCAAGACTCCATTCTCCAACCATGACCTAACTTATTAAATTCTTTATACTCATTTTCTTCATTTTCATGTTTATTTTCTTCCCTCACTGTCTTGATGGTGAATTCGATGATTCCTATGATGCCAAGTGACCTTAAACTCGTCCACCATCGCACCAAAGCAATTGTTATCATCAAATATATTATCATTATCCTCGGCACAAAGAACACTTGAAATCACACAATCAAAATTAAGTGTTATTAAAATCTCTCCAAAGTAAAAAAAGAACAAAACTTTATGCTTCTATAGTGTAGTTAATGATGAAGTTCACTAAACAGGAAATGACAATTAAAACTTCAGTTTTAATCACATTTAAAAATAAATAAATAAATGAGAAGGAGACTTCTCTTCTTTAGCTCCCCCTCCTTTGTCACTCCTCCATCAAAGTAGGGGTTGAGTGCCCTTGCTTTCTTCTTCATCTGAGTGGCGAGGGGGGGCTTCAGCCCCTGCCAACCCCTTTAGTTCCATCAATGAAAATGGTGCACTTACATTATGTTAAATAATATTTTAAAATAATTAAAATAAAAATATTTTTTAATTTAAATAAAATATCTTGAAAATATATTATTTTAAAATATTTTATTTGGGATTTTTTTTTATATATTTGTCATTGAATTTTGAAATTAAGGCTCTTCAGTTAGTTTGAACAAATCAATTAAATTTTTTGACTAGGCACATTGTTTCATTTTAGCGATTCAATATCATGAGTATGCGAAATAATGCCTTTTCCGTGAAAAGAGAAGTGTGGCTGTGGGGAAACTGAAGAAGAAGAAGATGTGAAAGCAATTGAAAGTGCAGCCAAGTTGTTATGCGAACAACTTTAATCATGAGGCACAGACTTTTTTTTTTCATGTAAAAATATTTTCACTCAAATTTATAGGTAAATTAAAATCAAAATTTTTTGAGTAATTTTAACAACATTTCTTTATATCAATTTAACGAAATTCTGTCAATTATTTAAACTTAATCTTGAAATTACATATTTCTCCAACAAAATTTGATTATGTTTAAAATCTTAGTTATTTATAATAAAAATTCTCTATTTGCTAAATTGTGATTAACATTACACACACATTTTATGGTTTTACAATTTGTTCATGTGCCTATTAACACATGTGATTAGAATATTGCTAAAATAAATATTTTCTTTGAGAAAATATATATATTGATTAAATTTTTTTTCGTTGTAATTTACATTGAAAAGATAAAATTCAATGATTTTAAAATGGACCAAACCAATCAATAAAATTGAAAATTAAATTATTGGCTGGTTTGATTATATTCAGACTAATTTTATTTAAAATATTATTAATATATTTCTATTTTACAAATTTTTTATTTTATATAATTATTTTAACGATATTTCTATAATTTTTTATTTTAAATTATTAAATTTACTTGATCAAATTAATAAAAAAAATAATTGAATCAAAATCAATCAATTTATTGATATATACGATTTTAAAAGCTGGGAAAAAAAATCTCAAAAGGAATAAAGTATGAAATGAATAATGGTGCTTATTGATAAGGTCTAGAATCATGAGTGGCTGACATACAATAAATGATAGACAAAGATCATCAAGAAGTGTGAACCCCATGAGCATGCCAATAAAGAAATCATTGCTATTTGGAAAAAAACTAATCAGCTGGAGTTCAACAAAGCTGGAACGTCAAACACTGTTGCATCACATTTTGCTATAGTGTTATCTTAGATGGGATTCTGGATATGTTATCAAGGTTTCGTTGGTTTCATAAAAATAATTTATTTATGAAAATTTTTTTAAAAATATATTTTTTAAAAATATTTTATAATGTTTAAAACATATTAAAATATTAATTTCTAATTTATAAAATTATGGTAAGATTTATAATATAAAACGTTTATATTTATATTATTTATCATTTAATGTGAAAAAATATGTTAAAAATAAAAAAAAATATGTAGATTTTATTAGTCTAATGACAATCGGTAATGATACTATTAGTAAAGAATAATCAATAACAATAGGTTCTTCAATAGATTTGTTTTATATAATTTATTTCTTATTTGAAAATTTTTCCTAAAATTCAAAAAATGGTTTTCTTTTTTTAAAAAAGAAATACATTTACTTAGAAATGACTTAATCTTTTTATTTATCAGAAAAATATGTTTTACTAATCAATTTTCTTAAGCGCATCAAATATCAAAAAATGCGAATAATATTTTCTATAAAATAAACGAAATCTAAATCAATTTTTTAGATGATAAGAGTGTTTAGAATTTAATTATTTCTTATTCAAGTAATTTTAAAAGACAAACTCTTCTATTTGTAATAATGCATTTAGATATATTTTTGCATTCTAGGTGATGGTTTTGAATTCAAAAGTGTTTAGAATTTAATAACTGATAATACTGAGCTGGTTGTTCATAGTCTTTTTTAGCCAAGGCCTGCAAAATAAGGAAGATTTGACTGGAAAGTCAGACTCTACATCGGATGTCTATTTTCGTAATTAAGTTAGGTTTGCTATTTGCGAGAGAGAGTAATAGTATATGATAAAATGAATGAAATATCTAACACTTTGTATAGTAATTCAGATGAACTAATCTTACTAGATGGGGATGAGCCATTCTTCTTGAAGCGGTTAAAGCTTCTTAAAGAGTATGATATTTCTTAAAAAAAAATAACGCTTCTTGAAAATGATGATGCTTCCTAGAGCAGATGATTAGAAATGTGTTAAGGAGCCACATAAGTGGACTAAGCTAAGTTGTCAATAAGTTATTGGCACAAACATGATCAAACTAGACTTATGACAAATAATTGGGCTTTGACAAGTAAGTGGGCCTAGCCCATTCTAGTTAGGGTAATGTCATATATTCTCTCGCAAATTGAATCTATTTACATCTTAGAATAGAAAATGATATGATATAATACAAAAAGTATAGCCAAATTAGAAGTAAAACTTCGAAATGGATGAGGAGAAGAATTAAACAGGTGATCGACATGTCTATTGAGGGAACCAATTTTGAAATTCAAATTTAAAAGAATTAAACCACAATATAACTATTGTCGCCATATGGCAAACTAAGATTAGTAAGCGAAAGATGATTCCACCATGAATCGTACATCATGAGGGCATTTGAATGGTACCTAATGAAGGTGCATTTTTGCCTTCTCATGTGCTAGTCTTTAAAAGCATTAGAAGGTAGTAAAAACATAAGTAATCACGATACTATTGGTTGTGAAAGATGAAAGCGCAAGGAGAGATTTTACTATAATCGATTGAGAGAATAAATTGCTACATAAACATATGTATCAATTGTGTTTTTTATTTTGAAGAATTTTATAATTGCAATGAAAACATCACTGCTACAGAGAGTAAAAACAAAAGTAGGAATAAGAGAGGAAACATATATGAAAATAAAGATTAAAGGTGGTGAGGCGCGGGATAAGGGTGTAAAGGTAGAGGAAGAGAGAGTATAAGAAAGTGGAGAGGAAAAAGATGGGAACATGTCATCCATAAATGAGGAGATAAAACAAAGGAGGAGAATGATTTGAAAGAGGAAAATGACTTGAGCTAAGAAGCAAAGCATGATCAACTAGAAAAATACCAAACTAGTGAGGGTAGAAAACCTCTTAAGCCATTAAAAACAAGGAAAAGAAATCCTCGTGTACTGTAAGAGAAAATGTAAAATTATAAAAATTTGACAAAGATATTGTATTTTAAAAAAGGATGAGCTAATAATTCCCAATGAGAACATTAAGGAAAACTTAGAGTTAGGCCTGAACCAGCTGATGATATATGAGAAGGACCTAAAGGTAGAGATCAAGTTTCTTATGCCAAGGTTTATATAAGAAGTGCTATAAGCATTTAGGCTTTCAATAGCAAAAATAACATTAAACAACATAAGGATGCTAGTATGCACCTATTGCTAGCTTGGAAGAAGAAGATAAAAGTAACTGTAAAAGTAATAAAACAAGTGTATAAGATTGTGCACCGAAAAGGGGAAGACTACTTCCATGTAATAACAAAGCCTAACATAAGCCTTTTCAACAACTACCTCTCTTTAATAAAAATAAAAAAAAAAGAAGTTAAAATATAAGTTTTTTTATAATAGCTTGAAGGGAAAAAATGAGTTTCCATATTGAGTGGCTGAGCAAATAAGAGCAAGAAAATGTCCATCATAATGTCAAAAATGACAAAAAGCTAGTAAGAAGGCTTTGAGTTGTTGTAGAGGATCCATTAGATCTTCTAAAACTGATAGAGAAACACCACCTAAGTAAATAACTATGGTATTTTTTCTTTCTTGAACTATAAGTTGTATATTATTGTCTATTAACGTTATTGTGTTTTTAAGACATGGACCTTAAAGCCATTAAAAAAGAGATGACGAGGCAAAAAGCAACATAGGCGCAGTAAGGAGCATCTAGTACCCAAAAAGGCTGAGTGAAAAAGGCTGGTGACAGAAAAAGCTGGATGTGAGAACAAAGGTGGCCAATCCTATAATAATATAGGAAATTGAGTTACCAACTACCCTTAAGATAGGGAAAACTAAGGAAAAAGAGGATGAGTTACCCTCCATCAAAGAGAGCTCAAGTGGAGGCAATCGAGGAAGATTCAAATGAAGAATTATTCATGTTGGCACGAAACCCACTATGCTACCCTAATCCAAGGGGCTTTTTAAAGAATAAGATAAGGAAGAGTGTTCATTAAGTCATCCAATGGTTAGCAAGATGCTCTGAAGGATTTATACATTAAGGAGAGTTCAAGCACTTGTCTAATAGTGACTAGTTGTTTCAATTAGAACCCTTAATCTGAAGCTAAAATATTAAAGTTATGTTATAAGAAGTAACCACTTAAAAAATTATGTTGTATATTAGACAAGTAGTAGCAGTTGAGACATTTATGAGTAAACATTTGAAAAAGGTCAAGCACCGGGCAAGGAATGTAGTTAAACTTAAAATCAAGCTAAAGAAGACTAAAGACAGCTGGAATTACTAATGAAAGACCATTAGGAACACCCTGAACCAAGTTAGGGAAGGAGTTAGGCTACTCAATGCAACACAAAATACGCTGAAGAAGGAGCAAGGAAAAAATGTTGAGTTAGTAAACATAGAGAAGAAACTCAAAGAGAAAGTTATTAAGCTCAAGCAAGAAGTCACCCTCTAAAGGCAAAAAGAGTAGGATGTGCAAGCCTGCATAAATAAGGAGATGGTTGACATATGCTTTAACTATAATGCCAAAATAAGACAAGCGAGCTAGCTAAGACACATCAAGAACTTGATTTTGATTATGTAAGAAATATTCTTCCTAAAGAGGATGAGGAAAAAGAGGACGAGGTAGGGGAATAGGATTATAATGAATGTAACATTGAACATGTCTATGACTTGTAAAATTTATGTAAGTAATGAAGAATTTTTACTTTTTCAACTTATATACTTTTTCATGTTATTAATTGTGCAAAAGACATTAAACTTAAAAGGTGGAGAAGTAATGATAAGTTAAGATAATTTTGAGACACTTATAGTAATAAGTATGAAACTGATGTTAAGATATCAAGATGAATAACCAAGATACTAAGCTAAAACCAATACTAGGATATCAAGCTACACATATTTATGTTGAAAAGTGTTAAGCATAACTGATCAAGTCATACAATTACTATGTATTCATGAGTTTTTCAAGGGCTTTCACTAGCCATAAGTTTGTTAGCCGTTTACATTCTAGAAAGCTAATTATCTTGGAATATGCCTTAGTAATGTTAAGTAACAAGACTAAAAATATGAAAAGGAGGTGAAAACCCTTTAAATTGATTGAATAGAGGAAGTATAATGGCTCAGAGCATGCTCGAGCCTTATTTTAGTAAATAGCGACTAAGGTTATTTTTAGACAAAGTATTTATTGAGATTATCCATGTTTCATGTTTGAGGAATAACCTTAGCAACATTGAAAGGCCCTTCCTAATTGGAACTAACTTGCCAACGCTAGAAACTCCTTTGATTATGTTAGTTCTTTTGAGGACAAAGTCTCATAACTTGAGGGTTTGGTGCCTCACTTTTCTATTATGGAACTGAACCATTTTCTATTCATATGCAGTAGTCCGAATAACAACATCATCCCACTTTTTAATAAGAAAGTCAAGGTTGAGGCGTAGTTCAGACATATTCTACTCAGGATCGTGATGAAGCGTTCAACAAGAAAGGATTCAATCTCTACATTGATGACTACCTTAGTCCCATATACCAAGAAAAATGGTGTTTGGCTTATTGCAATTCGTGGAATCGTGTGAAAGACCCATAGGGTATGATTAAGTTAATTAGCTTATGTACTATGGGCATCTTCCAGTCATTTCTTAAGTTATTTTTTTAGAAAGATTTCCTAAACTAATGATTAGGTAGTTTAATATGCCATAAAAAATTTTCACGAATTACTGAATTCTTTCATCTTCCTTCAATAGATATTGGCGTAATGGACTATTGAAATTTCTTCATAGTCGTTGTATGTTCTTCATCAATATTTAGAAGTTGACCCTTATTTTTTTTTTCAAGTTTTACTGGCTTTAAGAATATTTAACAAGCTATTAGCTCATGCTACTGATTTTTTCATGAGATGGTCATTTCACAAATGCTTCATTCTTTTGGTTTTGTCTTTCATTGATGTTAAAAAAAATATTTCTTTTACAAGTAATTAGCCATTGCATAAAACCGAGTTTCTTTGCCTTAGTTTTCATGGATGTTGATTTTTTTTTTTTTATGATCATAACTTTTTTTATGATCGTTGAATTCCTTCTAGTAGCTTCTTTTTGTTTTTTTTTATTTTTTTTATTTTCCTTTATCTCTCTAGTATATAATTATTTTTCAAAACTTTGACTTATGCCTTCAAAATTTGGCCAATTAGTAGTTTTTCTTGATGCATTTTCATTTAGACAATCTCAAGTCATTATTGTTATAAAACATTGAACTTTAACTTTCAATCTTCAAGGTTTTTTTAGTTATTTGAACAATATTTTCTTCAACTATTTTAATATTTATAGCTTTAATCATTGTCTAAAAGAAAAAAATAATTTTATTAATATTTATAGTTTCAACCATTGTTTTCCCTTCAAATTTATAAAAAAAAAAAAAAAATCAATTTTAACCAATAAAAATATTCAAATATAAAGTTAGAATTTTTCAAATTTTGTTATTATTCAAAGTACTATTTAAATTTATAAGATTTAAGGTAATAGTTTATCAATTTTGAGGTCACATAATTAATAAAAGTCAAATTATTCAAAATAAAAATTAAAAGTTTCATAAAGGAAAAGAAAAGAACTAAATTATGGTCAATAAAATGGAAGGAAAATTATCTGTCAATTAGACTGATACATTGGATTGTTGCATCACTAGTTTTGATGCACGGCAAAATGACATAAAATGTGAAGGATTATATTTTAACTTATTGCATTAAGAGATTAATAAGGTGGTATTTCCTCAAACTAAAATTAAGTATCTTAACAAAGAAAAATTAATAGCATAATCATTTTAATTTAAAAATTTAAAAATTGAATTGCCTCCAAATTTTAAATACCTATTATAAAATATAAAAATAATATTAATGGTGGTTGTATTAATGATTGTAATTAGGATAGTAGTGATGACAACAATTAAAATAATATTAAGTGATGATAATAATAGAGGCAATAATTAATGAGATAATGTAGTAGAATTTTTGTTAAATAGAAATTTCTATTTATTCAATGAAGACATGTTTTTGAATTATGTATTAATTTTTTTTATGATAACTGATTTTTTTTTAAAGTAGTTTAAATTTAATTCAAGGATTGCTATAATTAACTTGAATTAGTTTAGTTATAGCATGATTCAAATAAAAAAAAATCATGATACTAAAAGTAAAATTTTATCAATATAAAATCCTCTTGTAATGTCTAAAAAGAAATCTTAGGGTGATATAAGAAGTTATAAATTAAGTTAAATATATAACATAAAAACAAACCTTTCTTATTTCTTATATAACACCTAAACCAAAAAAAAAAAAAAAAAACAAGAATTCGCAATTGCTTAGATAAGAAATATTACTGATAGTGTTCGCAAACCAAGCACCATCACAATGGACATGTGTCCTCCACATGAATAGTATATGCCTTTAAGATTGGACCTTTGTAACAAAAGATAGTATATTGAACAATCGAACGACTACAATGTTTAGAAAATTTACTAATAGACTAGTAACAAAAGATAGTATATTGAACAATCAAACGACTACAATGTTTAGAAAATTTA
The DNA here is from genome assembly GCA_949677035.1 of Omphalea diandra. Taxonomy (NCBI): domain Eukaryota; kingdom Viridiplantae; phylum Streptophyta; class Magnoliopsida; order Malpighiales; family Euphorbiaceae; genus Omphalea; species Omphalea diandra. The sequence goes on from CATIWR010197545.1 coordinate 18,729, forward strand.
CTAATAGACTAGTAGCACACAACGTTTGACCGATGAAGGACACTTACATCTTTAACATTTGACCAGCGAAAAATGGTTATATAGTACATACTTTTCCACATATTTTGAAATAATAAGAACAAACCCAACAAATATTATTTTTGGCATATCTATGAAGCATCTATAAGGAGAAAGATATAAATAATCATCTTCTCAACAACTAAGGTATGTTTTGCAAGGGTTTTCTATTATTCACTCTCATTTCTCAAATTCTCTAAACTCTAAAAGCTCTCATATTAACTTAAGTATCAGAGTGACTGTGGAGGACACAGTCTCCCAAGCTTACATTTGTTCACCCTTTGGAAGGACCTTTACTCTCTTCGGTAATCAAGGCACCATCAATTGGCGCCATCTGTGGGGAACCTTCTACTATTTCATTTAAAATTTTCCTTTAAAGTTTTCACCTTTAACCTATTTCTCTCATAAAAACTAAATCTTTACATTAGTTTCCATATGAATAATGGGTCGTCACACTAGAAATAACTCAATCCCCACTCTTTCCACTTAGAAGGAGGAAAATGAGTCCTTAGGTGCAACACTGGCAAACATCGCACGCATCAATGTCCCTGAGGTAGCCATTACTGCAAATGAGGCTCTGACACGATTTCAAAAGGCCCTTGAAAGAAATATGCAAGTTGCTATAGACGATTTTAACCAGTAAATGGCTAGAGCTCTTAACATAAATCTAGCAGCCCTTAACGTACAATAGCCCAGGTAAAACCATGGAGAATATAACGGGAAACCTGATCCTTAGTTGGTAGATCCTCAAGGTTCTAGAACTGTGTAGCTAATAAACAAAGAGGATAGTAGAACTAGGTTTGGAAAAAATGTAACTAAAACTAATGTTGAGGATGAAGTTGATTCCTAGGTAGAATAGTCAAAAGCAAGATCAAGTTCAGTCAAGAAATACTTGGAGGCTTCTCTTTTACCTTGGGAAATCATTAAAGAGAAGTTCCCACTCAAATGGAAACTTCCCACTTTTCAAACATATAATGTAACAGGAGATCTACGAACCTATTTGTCCACCATTCGAACCACTATGCTGCTTAATGATATCTTTGAGGCCTATACTTTGTAAGGTTTTCCCCACTACCAACAATGAAACAACATAAAGGTGGTATTTTTAATTACCCCTAGTTTTATTCACTCTTTTAAAGAATTATATAATGTTTTTTTTACTACTAACATTCCTCACAGGAGGAAAACAAGTTCCTTAAGACCCTATAGGTAGAAGGAGAGTGAAACCCTTAATGAATATATTGTCAGGTTTAACAAGGAGGCGATGAAGATTAAGAACATAAATGTTGAAACAGTTGTGAAAACAATAAGGAGTGGAACCACGTTCGACAGGCTAAAGGATAAGCTCCACACGAAGACAATAGAGTCTTATTCCAAATTGATCTTTATACCTTAAAGATATATTAAGCTCGATGAAGAAAAAAAAAAAGAACGAAAGAATAACGAATGATGGAATCAGAAGAAAAACTAAGAAAGAAGAATAAATAACTTAAATTGTAGAACACTCCAAAGCTACAACCTTTCCACCAACCGAACAAGAAGTAGTGGAGATTCCCAGTTCACACTTCTAAATGACACTTGAGGTAATGTACTTCTCTGAATCAAATAGAATGTACTGACATATAATACCCTTGAAGGTTGAACTTCGATAGGGCCACCAAAAGGGATACAACTTAATTTTATAGGTTCCATGAGGATCATGGTCATGACATTGAATAGTGTTGAGACTTGAAGGAAAAAGTTGAGAGACTCATACAAACTGGAGCACTTAAAAGGTTCGTTAAAGACATTAAAGGGAAAAGACCTAGAGTGAAGACGAAGAAACAAAAATCAAAGAACGCCTAAACAAAATAGTAACAGGCCTAATCAATGTGATTATGGGAGAAGACCAACCTACCACATCAAATCAGAAACAGTCAGGTTCAGACATTTTCTTTGTCAACACTCACCAAAACCTCCTAATAGTCACGTTCGGCCTAAAAGACGAGGAACACATTGATGGCCTTCACAATGATGCCCTAATAGTTGAAGGAATCCTGAACGAGTACCATGTTAAGAGGCTATTAGTAGATAGGGAAAGCATAACTAATATCATCATCGAACAGGCCTATAAGGAGATAGAATGAACATTGATGAACCTCAAGAAAGCAAGCAAACCATTTATGGGGTTTAGAGGAAAACAACTGCAATCTATTGGGACTAGCACCCTAAAAATGGAATGGTAGATGAACAATCAGGATTAACAATAATAGTTAAAACTTTATTTCACATCAAAGATGAGGAGTTTCCCTATAACGGAATTTTGAGAAGATCTTATCTCTTAAAAATAGGAGCAATGGAAAGCATCAGATGCCTCGTCTTGAAAATACCAACACCTAAAAGAGTTATAACAGTAAGTGGGAACTAAAGGATAGCAAGTGAATGTAACCACATAGGCCTACAACAAAGCGAGAAAGTACAAAAGACCAAGCTAACAAACCCTAAACAACAAAAGTGAATAGAACCAGTTAGGGAGTTAATTGAACTTAAGATTTCAACTGACAAAATGATTAAGTATAATGCAAATATGAATTTGCTAGCAACTGAATAATTAATCCAAGTCATTCTAGAGAATGAGGAAATGTTCGCCTCTAAACCATAAAAGATACTAGGGATCCACCCTTTGGTGGCACACCATAAGCTGAATATGGACCCATGGCGAAGCCTGTCAAATAAAAAAAAATAGCTCCCCAAAAGATAGAAGGCCATGGGAGAGGAAGTAATTAGACTTTAAAATGTAGGTATCATTAGAGAAGTAAAATACCCTAATTGGATGACAAATATTATGATGGTCAGGAAACCAAATAACAAATAGAGGATGTGCATCGACTTCACTGACTTGAACAAGGCGTGTCTAAACGATAATTACTTGTTTTCGAACATTAATCAACTGGTAGATTTAACTGCTTGCTTTTTCAGGTACAACTACATAGTTGTAGCTTAAGGATATCACTAGATACTAATGCACCCAGAAGATGAAGAGAAGAACGCCTTCATAATAAATCAGGGTATTTATTGTAACACTAAAATGCCTTTCGGACTTAAGAATGCAAGCAGCATATATCAAAAACTAATGAACTATATGTTCTAAGATCAAATAGGTAATAGTGTAGAGGTATATATTGATGATATTATTGTAAAAAGAAAAATTGATGAGTCCAATGTAGAAGACCTACTAGAATGTTTAATGTTTTGAACAAGTACGACATTAAGCTAAACCTAAAGAGTGCACCTTTGAGGTTAAAGTTGGCAAATTCTTGGGATTCATGATTTTTTAATGAGGTATTGAGGTGAACACTAAAAAAATACAAGCCATCATAGATATGAAGGCACCGAGAACCATTATGAGGCTCAACAACTGAATGGGAGGATCACGACGTTAAGATGATTCATATCATGTTCGGTTAAAAGGTGTTTACCATTTTACTAAAGCTTGAAGAATGTCAAACACTTTAAATGGTTAGTAGACTGCCAGACAGAATTTAATGAACTCAAGACGTTCCTTACCTCACCATCCCTTTTGAGCCAACCGGAAGAAGGTGAAACATTTTTTATGTACTTGGCAGCCAAATAAGAAACATTAGCCTTAGTCCTTATCCAAGAAGTGAATGGTGAACAACTTCCAATCTACTACACAAGCAAAGTCCTCTGTAGGGTCTAAGTAAGGTATCCAAAGCTAGAAAAACTTGTCATGACACTTGTAACTTCGACAGGAAAATTAAAACCTTATTTCCAAGCATACATTATTATGGTTCGGACTAGCCAAACCCTACGAAAAGCTCTTAAGTGGCCTGATACCTTAGGAAGACTAGTACATTGGCCCCTCTAACTTAGTAAATATGATATCAGGTATGAACCCCAAATGGCCTTAAAGGCCCAATGTTTAGCTATCTTTGTTATGGAAATGATAGGGGATGAACTCATTAACAAACCATCAAAGGACACATGGACATTGCATGTAGATGGAGTCTTTAATGAACATGGAGCAAGCGAACGAGTGATTCTCTAAAGCCCTAGTTAAATTAGAATAATATATGTTATTGTTCTAAAATTCAATGCTACTAATAATGTTGTAAAATATGAAGCCTTGATTACTAGGCTTAGACTATCCCTCGAAGTAAAAGCAGAATAACTGCAAACATTCAGTGATGTTATGTTAGTGGTGAACTGAGTCAAAGGAGACTTTCAAACCAAAGATGATAATCTAGCAAAATATCTAAAAAGATGTTATTCCTTATTCAACAAACTCACTCAACAAGTAGGAACATGAAAAATTACTTAGGTTTTTAAAGAATAGAACAAAGAAGCAGACAACATAGCTAAGGTAGCGGTATAACAATGAGATACATTCCAGAACTTTCTTTTCAAAGAAGAATGATGGCAGCCTATTACAAATCAACATAAAGTGCCCAATGTTGCAGATCTGGACGTTTGAATGGGACCAATTATCCTATACCTCGATAATTAAGAACTACTTAAAAACAGAATAGAAGCCTTGAAGATGTAAAAAGAGCTACCAAACACTCATACCATGACGGAATACTCTAAAGGACATCAGCCACGCGTCTGTGGATAAAATATGTCTCTAAGGAGGAAGGTAACTATGTTCTTCAAGAAATTCATAAAGAGATTTGTGGTACCTATGAAGGATCACACGTTATGGCGTATAAAGCTATACTACAAGGGTTTTATTGGCCAACAATCAAGAAATACATAGAAGAATTAGTATGTATTTATGGAAAATGTCAAAAACATGAGGAACACTTCAATAAACTAGCATCACTAGTCCTTAGTCGTTCACTGTTTGGGGAATGGACCTTTTGGGTCCCTTCCTCTAAGCAATAGGACAAAGAAAGTTCATCATGCTCACCACTGATTACTTCACAAAGTGCATAAAGGCCGAAGTAGTGGCCACCATCACAACAAAGAAGGTACAAAATTTTTTTTGGAAAGAAGTCATTTGTAGTTTAGCATCCCTAACACACTCATCACAGATAATGTAAGCAATTTAACTATGATAGCTTCACACAATTTTGCAAGAATCTTCACATCAACCTATGGTTCACCTTAGTAGCCCATCCTCAAATAAATGGGCAAACAGAAGTCACTAATAAGAAAATCTTAAACAAATTAAAGAAAAGACTCAATGAGGCTAAAGGAGATTGAGCAAAATAGTTAACTCATATTCTTTGGATGTACCAAACGACCCTTAGAAGAGCCAATGATGAATCATCCTTTAACATAGGTTATGGCATAGAAGCAGTGGTTCCAGCAAAGAAAGAAATGAGCAATTATAGAGTTCAACATTTTGATTTGAATACTAATAATGAAGGAGTAAGATTACATATTGATATACTTAAAGAATGAAGAGAGCAAGCAACCGATCGTGTAATAGCATATAAAGCAAAAATTGATTCATACTATAATATAAGAGTTTGTCAAAGATCCTTTCATAAAAGTGATCTTGTACTTAGGAAAGCAAAAATGGGTAAAAGAGATACTAGAGTAGGAAAACTAAGAGCTAACTAGGAAGGACCTTACCTTGTTGAAAATGTGATAGGAAATTGTCCTACCAATTAGCAATGTTAAAAGGAGAACTGATTCCTAGATTTTGGAATATAGACAATTTTAGTAAGTACTATCAATAAAGAGTTATTTCAATATATCCTGTCTAAAAAAGGTTTGGCCCCCTTAAAAGGCCATAATGTTCATCACATCTATTAAGGATTCAGCCCCCTGAAAAAGCCATAACATTTATCATCTTTATAAAGGGTTTAGGTCACCTAAAAAAACCATAAATTCTATTAAGTAAGGCATTTGGCTCACTCAATGAGGCCATAAATTCTAGTAAGTGAAAATATAGGTTCAGCTAACCTAAACAACCATAAAAAAAAAACAAAAAAAGGGGAAATGGGTTTTACTCCTCTAAAAGCCATAAACATTATGTTAAAATTAAAGACCTCATAACAATTCTATATCAGAAAAGCAATTTATGGGTTAAACTATTCATTATGTGTTTAGCCTTATAAAGACCTTGCCAAAAGGCTACTCTAGCTCAGGAGAAAGTAAGGCCTGCACAACTTATCAATTTTTATACTTAGTAAAACTCGTTACTTAGACTGTTCGCTAACATAACATTCTTAAGAACTTTATACTTAGTCATTTCATTATAAAATGCTTGAAATTTTATAGCTTTTACACTTAGCCAAGTTATACTTAGTTCATTTCATGACAAACTTTTGTACTTAGTCATTTTAACTTATTTTGCCAAAGGCATATTTGTTCAACTTTTTAAGCTTGGAAGTTCTCCAGTCCAAAATTTGTTAGGCAAAAAGATAATGAACCATTATATAAAAGTGTATGCGATTTTGATATTTTATCACTTGTTATTCCATTGTCCACTTTTAGAAAAGTGGGAAAGCAAGAAGAAAATGGAGAAAAGTATAATTAAGCAAAAATGTTTATTATCATCATAAAAAATTTCCTACTATAAGATGATTACAATTTACAAAGAAAAACATGATTATTTCAATTGTTCAAAACGAGAGGGTCTATAACAGCAGGTGCCTCTCTGAGGTCTTCAGAGGGAGGGCCTTCTTTTTGCGATTATTACTTTGAAGTAAGAAAGCCCTCTAAATCCATTATTTTTTTCTAAACCTTTAATGTAGGGACAATCGAAAAGGAAGGAGCCTTATGACTTTAAATTTCCCCATCCAAAATAATAATTGGAGGAACAAATCTTGCCACTGTGAACAGGGTTGCATCTAGTTCGCTGCTAGAGGCAAATGGCACCTTAGGTTTTAGAACCATCACCACATGAGATTTCTCATCCAGTTGGAGTTGAATAGTGGGATATGGAGTATCGAAGGCCGATTTCCCACCTTTATCTCTTTTAGCCCGAGTCGTGCATCCTTCATATATTTTCCCTAAGTTTATGTACTTGAGCTTGGAGAAATCCACCTAAGGATGATTCTATTCCAAAACCTCTTCATTGTCTACCCATATGCTATGAAAACTAGAGAAAGCAAGGCGAACGTTTCTGCCTCCTTAGCTTTACCAGCACTAATAACATCTTCCACATAGTTACACAGACCCTGTATAACAAAGACTATCTTCAATTGACTATCTTTCTTTTTTAAAAAAATATTATTCTTTGCCAACTTTGCATCCCTCAGAGTCAGGGCCTTATTCAATCTCGTTACTAAGATTTGTTCCTTTTCAACTCTAAGGAATAATTGAAATGAATGGTGGTTAGCTTAGACTTGTGTTTTTCAATCAATTGAGTCATCCAACCAAAAGCCACCTATTCGACAAAACAATCATTAGGCCATAATAAATGAAATTCACAACACAAATAAAAAGTAAAATCTAATAAATAATTATAGCAGAAAACTCTTCAGCAGTGCATCTTTTCCTCTGGCGCTCTTTAAGCACCTGCAGACCTTAAAGCATATACATGGCATCAATGCGCTCTAAGTCCTCAGAAGGAATGGTCAAACACTCATGTTTGTCAGGCTAGAGATCCATAAAATCTAGGAACTTATTACAAATAGTAAAGTTTTAGACAGTGCCATTTAGGTTGGTCTCTAACCTCTTTTTAGGGTTCAGGCATTCCTCCCCAAAACCCACAAAGCTTCAATCTTCTCTTAGCCCCCTTGCTCATCTTATGAGCTACTCTCCTCCATTGTAAAGGGATTATTTCTTTTCTTCCTCTTCTTCCTCTCCACTACTTTGCCCTTGTCTTTATCTTTTGAGGCAGTAGGAGGGGGGGACTTTTTGGCAGGAGAAGGATGAGGGGATTCGAGGATTACCATCGTTGTTTGCTTCGGGCGAGAAAATGGGATGTTCTTTATAACCGGTTCGCCTTCACCATTCTTAGGAAGACATCCAAAACATCTTTCTTAGCGTCTGGATCCACCCAAACGTTCTTAAGGAAATCTATGTCACTTGCCTTACAAAATATTTAGTAGATATCAGTAAAGTATAAAACACAAAGGCAAAAGTCAAATACCTTCAGTTTTCTTCTACTTAGGCTTGAGTCTCGAAGGTTCAACTTCCTCTTCAGACTAATCACCACCCTCTAGTTTCCCAGTAGGAAACTCAACAACCTTGCTATGAGTCTGAATGAATCAACGAACGTATTTCTTATAAAAAGGCTAAACTTTAGAATAATCGTTGATAATAAGAGAAAACAAGTTCTTATTATCTACGCCTATAAGAAGTGGTGGAGCAGAAGGTTTGTCCATAAATTTTCAAGGAAGATTTATAAAATCAAGGAAATGGTAGAGGAAAAAAAATTTATCTAACGAATCCTTTAAGGAAGAGGGGAGGAAGAAGTCGGCCTTACTCCCCGCTTTGGCAGGTAGGGCCAAGAACAGTTCACTAGATCTATGGGTAACTCTATACAGATATTAGATGTGTGATGCCATGAGCCTAAGGTCGTTTACTATATAAATATCAAAAAGATTTATGATAATTTTAATGGCATTTGGGTGAAGTTAGGTTAATGGAATCGAGTAGGTAACGAGAAAACTTAGCAAGGAGGTGTAAAGGAGAAAATAGAGCCCAACCTCCATTTGCTCCCGATACACAACAACCATTTTAACATCGGTGCAATCAAGAACCCTATAATTAGACGGGCAATAAGACTGTTGGTACCTAACTGGTTTCTCATACAAGGATCGAAAGTTATCCAAATCTTTAGTTCTCCTAAGTTTAACCAAAGTCTACTCTATGGTTTCACCCATAATTTCCTGAGAAGAAGAATGAGTAGAAGAACAAATTATGAATAAAAAATACTAAGAGAAATGAAAATGAAGAACAACACCATAATACCTAGTGAAGGAAGAGCTCGCAAGAAGACAAAAGCAGAAAACACTAGAGCAAAAGAAAGGAAATTAAGAGTTAGTAGAAAATTTTCAAAATCAATAAAGTGAAACCAAAAATTGACCTAGTCTTATATAGAATGATGATATACCTCAACAAGCGTGGTCGTAATAAATGCGTTACCTAACTGACGTGTTGAAATTTTAAATCAGCACAAAATTTGAAGTGACACGGGAGCTAAAAAGATGAAGATAATGGAAATAAAATGTTTAAATCGCAAACGGATTATCAAAAGCGCCGCTAGGTCTGACTCAACATTTAGATCAAAAAGACCATCTAAAATAAATGTTAGAGAACATTACCTTTTGGGGAAAATAGTGATAGCTTCTCCTAACCGAGAACCATCATAATGAACACATATCCTCCACAAGAATAGTGTACGCCTTTAAGATTCGACCATTGTAACAAAAGATAATACACTGAACAACTGAATGATAATAACGTTTGAAAAATTACTAGGAAACTAGTAGCATACGACGTTCGACTGATGAAAGACAATTACATCTTTAATGTTCGACCAGCGAAAAACAGTTATGTAGTACATACTTTCTGCATATTTTAGAATCATAAGGAAAAATTTAATGAATATTATTTTTGGCATATCTGTAAAGGATCTCAACGGAGGAAGGATATAAATAATCATCTTATCAACAACTACAGTACGTTTTGTTAGGGTTTTCCAATATTCACTCCCATTTCTCAAATTCTCTAAACTCTAAAAACTTTCAAAGCGCTCATACTAATTTAAACATCAGAGTGACTGTGGAGAACAGGTCCCGCAAACTTATGTTTGTTCACCCTTTGAGAAGACCATTACTCTCTTCGACAATCAAGGCACCATTAATTACCAAAGACCACAGATAGTTAGTGAAATGTTATAAAATTGGACAATGAAAAAACATTGGTTAAAATTACTTGTCACAACAATAATAACATATTATACATATAACCAAATTAATTTCTTTTATGAGTAGTATTATTCATTAATTCAACATGGCCATAAAACATCTATAATATAAGATATTGGTATAGACAAACTATGATTAAACTTAATACAATAGTTGAAATAATTTAACTTAATACTTAGGATCCCTTCTGCACGCTCTGAAATTATTTTAATATTATAACATTATTCTGAATGAAGTTTCTCAGTTGAGTTATTATAGAATCTTGCAAAAGCATAATCATCGCATAAAATAAAAGTAATAATATTCCAAAATCAATAAGTACTATTTTTTCAATACACATAAAAGGGAAGAAAATATTATAAAAAACAAAAAAAATAATACTATAAAAAAGAAAAAAAAACACCTATAAAGGAGAATAAAACATCACAAAGGTTATATCTTTACATAACAAAAAAAAAAAAGAAAAGTAAAAGACAAATCTATTAATATAATGACAAATCTGAGTTTGTTGAAAGTAATAAACAATAAAAAGATGAAAGAAAAAAGAGGGATAACCACTAATTAACCACTGTGACCCCAAACTAAAACTAATAAAAAATATATCCTAAAGAGAAATGTTGAGAGACAACCCTTGAGTAAATTTATTATACAATATAAAGCCATATATCCAAATTAATTAATCATCCATACTATCAAATAATTATAATATTTAGCATCCAATATATATTAGTTCAAATGTTAACAAATATACTCCATTTTTATTGTTTCAATTTTAAATTTGTTATGAGATAACAAAAAATAAATTTTCAACATTTCACTTGACTCAAAATAAATAAGTTTGTATAAATTCAATGTTTTAAAAATTAAACTAGACATAACCAATTGAACTAATAAAATTAATATTAAATTAATGATTAATTTAGTTAGCTCTGAAATGATTTTTAATGTTGTTTTTATATTAGAATATTATAAATATGTTTATAATTTTTCATTTTTTTTATAATTTTAGAGTTTATTTAATATTTATTTTTGACATTTAAACTGAATTATATATGTGTGTGTGTGTGTGTAAATAATTTTAATCACAAAATTTATTTAAGATGAATACTTGTCATTTTATTAATTATTTTATAAATAAGTGATTAAAAATTCTAAAGAATTGTGATATAAGATTAATTAATTAAAAATATTAAGTTGAAATAAAATATTAAATAAATTATTTTAAAAATAAAAATTATAATATATTTTAAAAAATAAAGATTGTTCATTTAATTATATTCATATTTTATAATTAATATTGATGAAGAAAGAACAGTAAGAAAAACAATAATACTCATGGATTTCTCCTGCCGAAATTCCTCAAACGAACAATGATTTGTATCGCTAGCCTAAAAAAGCAATCACAGGAAAAATTTGTTTGTTCACAACCTAGATATTCCTTTTTCCAGAGATAAAAAAGTTATACACTATTTATCCCTTTTATTTGTTTTTTTTTTCCTTCATGTATCGTTTTATACGTTATTTTCATATGTACAACTATTACAAATAGTTATCACTGTAATAAGGAGTTATATTTGTTGTCGTAATTGCTACTCATAGTTACCCACTTTAACACATATTTTAATTAAAACAAATTTAATTAAAAGATAAATGGATCTAGGTTGACCCATCATGGGCGACCCAATCCATTTTCCAACATCTCCCATTCGCACATGATAATATCAATATACCCTTTTTCGTTTAATAATCTTTGCATAATTTCATACTCGGTAAATATGTCATATGATCAACATACTTTCAAGAGCTCTCTTAATATATATATGTTAAGAGTATATATCTACTCTAAAAAATATATTTGAATATGTTTTGTATGTTCCTACCCTAGATCATTTATCACACTTTTATCTCTCATGATTTCATTTATATATTTATATTCTTGTATTCATACTATATTTAACACAAAGATAAAAATAATTGGTCGACCTATGAATACAACTTAGTATGATAATTATCATAGAAAATGATCTTTCCCTTCTTTATCAATCTTGTAATTTTATGTTGGACTAGGTTGATCTAACCTAGGTCATGCATCTCTTTTGATCTTGACAATAAAGATTGATCAATTCTAATGATTTCATTAAGTGTTGTTTTGCAGATTATAAGTTAGATTTTGTCATTGAAAGTTGGATGGAGTCCAAATCTCCAACCTTGTAAAGTTCACTCTAATTCGTGGTGAGTGTATTGAAAATTGCGATCACAAATAAGTCACAAGGAAGGATGAAGCTAGGCCAGAGGAATTCGTGGATAACTTCATTGTTGCGACACACCCAAAGTTGAGAAAGCCTTAGTCACAGAAGAATTCACGGTATGTTTCTCGCCTTAGTCGCGACCGCGACTTTCATAGTGAAAAATGAGGGAACCAAAGCCACAACCACAACTTGCCAAGTGTCCTAGGTATTTGTTGAAGATCAAAAATCACGAGGGCAAAAGTTTGTTCACGATCGCAACTCAAGCAGTTGAAGTTTACTCTTCAGGTAGAGGAATTTGCGGCCTCAGTCGTGCCTGAGGCATTGATATCTCGCCACCGTGACTTTTGAGAATGGCTAGAACACAACAATTATATTATCCTGGATGACTAATGTCAAGCTGACACATGGACTAGCCGTTAGACACAAACGAGATTTTCAGCTGAAATTGAAAATTCGAGATTGCGAAAAGTTAGTAGCGACGACGAATGAAGTCTGACAAGCATTTAATGCTGAATCTGCCTAGCACATTTTTGAGATTTGTTAATAGTTTTAGTCTAACGTTTCTTTGGTGGATGAGTTGTAAAGACTCGACCAAACAGATATAAATCTAAAAGAATTCATTAATTTGTAACCAAACTCTTACAAATTTGCTACTCATTGTTTCAATTTTTATTTATGCTTTAAGTGATTGTTTGGTGTGAGCAATAAATACCATTGTAAGAGGTTTTAGTGTGAGCCTTGAAAACACTTGTGAGAGGTCTTAGTGTGAGCCTTGAAAATATTTCTGAGAGGTTTTAAGTGTAAGCCTTGAAAACACTTATAAGACATTTTTATGTGAGCTTAGAAAACACAAGTTGTAAAAGTTTGGTGTGAGCTTGGAAACACCATTTGAGTTGAGTGAAATACCTAATTGTAGAGAATTGAGCAGTGGACGTAGGGTTAGTTAACACTCGAACCACTATAAACACTTATGTCGATTTCTCTCTTCTTCTACTTAACTTCTTAACCACCTTATCCTTTATTTTATTTTTTTAATTGAACACCAATTCAAAGTGCCTAGGCCAACAAATGGTATCAGAGCCAAGTCTCACAAACAAACCTTATTGGGTGAACAAAGATCATGGCACAAGAGGGAATGCACTCACACTTCAAGCCTTAGTTTGATGGAGCTGACTATACTCATTGGAAGTATAGGATAAAGATTTATCTTGATACAGATATGATGGATCTTTGGGATGTGTGGTTAAAGAATGGAAGCCACCCCCCCAAAGTGGTGGATGGGAGTAAAGAACTCATTCCCAGATAAGAATGGGTTGAAGCACATAAAAGATCGAATGACAAGAACAAAAGGGCCATGACAATTCTTCTAAGCTCTCGAGAGAGAGAAGAGATTGAAAGAGTGCAACATTGTCGAACAACCCATGGGATATGGAAAGCATTGGAGAACTATCACGAAGGCACCACCTTGGTGAAATCCAGCAGGCTAGAAATGTATATGACGGAGTAGGAGTAGTTCATGATGAAGAAGGATGAGATCATCACCGACATGACCAATAGACTCTTAGCAATCGTCACCAACATGAATAAGTTTGGCAGAATTCTCACAAATCATGAGGTAAACTCTAAAATTTCAAAGTTTTTGCCTCTTAAAAAGTTTGTTGCTAAATGTGTAATATCCAAGAATCCAATTCAAAAATAGGAAAAGTGCCAACGGATGTCTTGATATGCAAACTCTTAACTCATGAGTTAGCCTTAAAGAAAGATAAGAAGATGAAGAAAATGAGGGAACAAGGAAAAAAATATGAAAGATATGAAAAGAAAGTCTTGACACTCAAGTTCACTTCTAAGAAGAAGGAAGTAGAGGTTAGTTCATTAATTTCAAATCTCAAAACACTTGTGAGAGGTTTTAGTGTGAGCCTTGAAAACACTTGTGAAAGGTTTTAAGTGTGAGCCTTGAAAACACTTGTGAGAGGTTTTAAATGTGAGTCTTGAAAACACTTGTAAGAGGTTTTTGTGTGAACCTAAAAAACACAAGTTGTAAAAGTTTGGTGTGAGCTTGAAAATACCATTTGAGTTGAGTGAAATACCCAATTATAGATAATTGGGGAGTAGACGTAGGGTTAAACCACTATAAACACTTGTGTTGATTTCTCTCTTCTTCTACCAACTTCTTAACCACTTTATCCTTCATTTTATTTTTTAATTGAACACTAATTCAATCCCCCTTCTTGGTGTCTAGGGCAACATTTTCTTTAACACGTTTTTCTAGAAGTGTTCTAATAAATTGAATCGCTAATGACCTTTTAGTGATATTCTAAGATAACAGAGAATAAATGACAAATTGAGAAACAAATCAGAGTAATGAGGGTTGAAAACACTTGTGAAAGGTTTTAGTGTAAGCCTTGAAAATACTTGTGAGAAGTTTTAAGTGTGAGCCTTGAAAACACTTATAAGAGGTTTTTGTGTGAGCCTAGAAAACACAAGGTGTAAAAGTTTGGTGTGAGCTTGGAAACACCATTTGAGTTGAGTGAAATACCCAATAGTAGACAATTGGGAGTGGACGTAGGGTTAGTTAACACCCGAACCACTATAAACACTTATGTTGTTTTCTCTCTTCTTCTATTTAACTTTTTAACCACTTTATCCTTCATTTTATTTTTTAATTGAACACCAATTCAACCCACCTTCTTAGTGCCTAGGCCAACATTTTATTTAACACATTTTTCTAGAAGTGTTTTAATAAATCGAAACACTCATGACCTTTTGGTGATATTCTAAGATAGCAGAGATTAAATGACAAATTGAGAAACAAATCAGAGTAATGAGGGTACTAAAAATAAGATTTTTTTTTAATCTCAAGGGTCTCACACCATAACAAAGTTGAAATCTATACTTTATTGTCGTTATTGGTCGAATTTTGCACATATGGTATAAATCATATGCTACAGTATTATCTCATTTCTCATGGAGCATATGTCTTTTCTTAAATACTGTACATATTATAGTTAGACATACTCAATGTCTAACTTGAGTCTACCTATATACTCATTCTAATTTTTATCGGAACTCCAATATGACAATAAGACAGGTAAAGTGATATTTTACAATAGTCACTTTGATTAATTCTAATGATATTTTTCTTATTTTATACATTGACTACATTCATATTTAAAGTTGAGCTTTTTATTATCACCTAGATAAAAAAAAGTTTAAATTTGTCTCATCTCCATTCACACAAAGTGATGGAGACAATTGCCCATGTGAGAAGGTTGATCTCATACCTATCTGACATACTTATATTATTAATGCACTTAACATTAATGTGTGTGTGTTGTACAAAATAAAGTACTAAACTTAATAGTCATTATAATAGCACTAGTTGGCATTATATATATATATATATATATATATATATATATAAAGAGAGAGAGAGAGAGAGAGAGAGAGAAATAGGAAGAACTACAAATTGTCTTCTATTAAGTACAATACATTTACGTCACAATCTATGCATTCCTAAGGATCTAACATGACCATTAAATACATCTCTTGGAATGAGTTTAGTGAATGGATTTGCAATCATCTTATGTGTAGATATGTATTGTATGCTAACTTCCTTTTGTGCATCCATATCTCTCATAAAATTATACTTGATATTAATGTGTTTGGTCTTTGAATGGTACTTGGGATCTTTTGTAAATGCAATTGCAGCTTGACTATCACTATTCACTAATACTGAATTCGATGCATCTTTATTTATTCCCAAGTGATCAAAAACCTCTTAAGCTAAATAGCTTCTTATACTGCTGTTAAAAATGTAACAAATTCAACTTCCATTATAGATAAGGCTATATTTGATTGTTTTTTACTACTTCATAAAATTGCTTCATTATTTAGTAAGAAAACATATCCAGAGGTTAATTTTCACTCATCTAAATCTCCTCCCTAATCGACAAATATATAACCTACAAGATGAGGATCATTACCTTGGTAGCATAATGAATAGTCTATAGTGCCTTTGAGCTATCGAAGTATCTTTTTGACAGCTTCCAATGGATTTATCCTGGATTAGATTACTATCTGCTTACCATTTCAACATCATAGCAAATATTAAGCCTTGCACACATCATAACATACATTAAACTTTCAACAACATTTGAGTAAGAAACTTTCACCATTTATTCCTTTTCTTATGGAGTCTTTAGACACAGTTTCAAACTTAGACCCTAATCTTTTGTGAAAGGAGTATCAATGGTCTTGTGATCTTGCATATGAAATCTTCAAGGATTCTCTTAATGTATGACTCTTATGAAAGAGATAACATCCTCTTAGAATGATCCTTAATAATTTTTACGCCCAGTATATAGGCGGCTTAGCCCATGTCCTTCATCTTAAAATTAAAGGACAACCAAGTTTTCATATATAATAAATATTCCCTATCATTTCCAACTAATAGTATGTCATTCACATAAAGAAATAAAATCACAAATTTATTTTTAGATCTTTTGACATATACACAATGGTCTTCATCTATCATAGTGAAATCATATGAAATAATTGCTTGATGAAATTTCAAATACCACTGTCCAAAAGATTGCTTAAGTCCATAAATTGATCTTAATAATCTATAAACTTTATGCTCTTGACCTTCACTAATAAAACTTATTAGTTGTTCCGTATAGATTTCTTCTTCCAATTTTCCATTTAGAAAAGCAATTTTAATATCCATTTGATGCAACTCTAAATCTAAACTCACAATTATGGCTAAAATCAAACATATATAGTTAAATCTTATAATAGGGGAGAAAGTTTTCTCATAATCAATTTCCTCTTGTTGTGTGTACCCTTTGGCTGCAAGACATGCCTTGTGTTTTTCAATTGAACCATCAACCTTACGCTTGCTTTTGAGAACCTATTTGTTCCCAATCACTTTGTGTCCTTTAGGAAGATTAACTAATTCCCATACATTATTTGATCTCATTGACTCCATCATTTCTTCCATTGTTTTTAGCCACTTTTCCTTAACAGAGCAAGTAAAAGCTTCTTTAACATTTTGTGACTCTTCATCGTCTTGCATTGTAATAATAAAAGTTTCCTTATCAATAGGAAAATAATGTTTTGGAACTAATCCTTAATTGCTACACCTAATTTGTGATTCTACAACAGATTTATTTATTATTTTGCTCCTACTTGGATGAGATACGGTTGGTTGTTCATCTTGCATATGCATTAAATGATTTCTAATAAATAAATCATCTCGATCTCCACTCTCATAAAGAGATAAAGATTGATTGATATCACCATTAGTTCTAAAATCATTTTCTAGAAAAGTAGCATCCTAAGATTCAAACTTAGTTATACTCCCACTTGGTTATTCACTAATAAATACATATCCTTTAGAATGTTTAGAGTATCTTATAAATATACTCTTCTTTCCTCTTGGACTTAGTTTTCCATATTGATGACTTGATTTATGACCGTAGGTTGCACAACCCTAAGGCCTTAATTTACTTAAATCAGGTTTTCTTTTAGTCTATAGCTTATAATGAGTGGAAGTTATCGATTTGCTATCCTATGTGACCTAGTCTAGCATGTCAAGTATTCGCATCATTATTAGAAACATTCAAAGATGTGATAAGAGAAAAACTATGGTTATTACAATATAGAACATTATCTACATCCATTAAAATAAAACCATTGAATAAATAACCAGATCCGTAAAAAGTTTTTCCAAAGGAAACTTTAGGACAAGTTCCATAAAAGTTCAAAACATATCCAAACTGCATTAGAATAATAATAGAAACTAAATTTAGTCGAATTTCTAGAGCAAATAAAACATCATGGAGGATTAAAGTAAGCCCACCTCGTCTATTCAACTTATAGGTGCCAACTCCTTTAACTTCAACTCGAGAGTTGCTTCCTACATAAAGTCATTTTGATCCATATGGGATTTGACAAAATTCTACGAACACATCTTGATCTTTAGCTACATGGTTTGTGGCGCCTGAGTCTACAGTCCATAAAGGAATTAGATTCAGTTAAATAAATTGAACTTGAAACATAAAGGGCACTTTCAGAAACATAAAAAAATTTTAAAAATGTTTCAAACTTTTGTACCTTTTTTGGCTTATTACACTCACGAGCAAAGTGACCCTTTTTTCCATAATTATAACACTTGACCTTAGCTTTGTTCTTCTTAGGACAAGCCATATTACTTTTTGCCTTATTATCATTGTTATTTCTAGGATGGCAAGCTTTGTGCCATGTAGATCCCTTCCCCTTATACTCACCATATGACTTGTGTTTGAAGCTCTTCCTACCTTTTGAGCTTGAGCTAGCCATAGACACATCATTATTTAGGCCTTGATGCCTTAATACAATCTTCTTCTAGTTCTTAATGATGTGCAACATCATTGATTGTCTTTACACTTTCATTGTGAGTAAGATGCACTTTCATATGCTTCCAATTATAAAGAAGTGATCAAACAATAGCCCCAAACATGTTGTTCATCAGTAAGGATGTAGCCAGCTTCTTTTAACTCATTAACCATATTAGATATTTCTCTTATGTGTTGTCTCATATTATAATTAGGGCGTTTCTTATATGTATCAAACTTGATAATGAGTTTTCTCAATTTAGTGACAGAAGTGCCACCAAACCTTAACTTTAAAGCTTCCCATATATCCTTAGTAATATCAAAGTCTTTGAACTCACACATGAGATCATTCTCTATGTTGCTCAGCAAAGTAATGCGAGCCAGTGAATTCTTCTTCTTCCAAGTTTCATAAGCCTCACTATCCTTATAATGTTAGGTCATATTGTCATCCTCAGGTTCATCCAAGACATGATTCAAAACTTCAAGAGCCTTTTGTTTTTCCAGGACATATTGGATTTTCAAACTCAAGATTTCATAATTTTCCCTATTCAGTTTTTCACCTTTGTTCAACTTAGCAATAATATTCTTAGAAGCAGTAGCCATTTCATAAGATAATTCTACATAGATATATTTGCACATAATCAATTAATGCCATTTTGTAGCAATGACAAGCACAACACATAAATTTTATCACAATTTACAGATAAATTATCAATAATTTCACATATAGTATAGAATCAAAAGCTCACTAAGTTTCACAATTATCTTTTATCATTAATTTATCACATTATGCAAAAATTTTATCTTATTAATTATTTAGGTAATTGTTTTTATTATTATCCTTTTCTTTTATATTATATTTCATAAAGAAATCGATATAAGATATAAAAAATGAATAAAATAAATAAATATTTCATATTTAGCAATAATATAAATATTTACATAAATAAGTCAATAAATAAAAAAAAATACAGCCACTGAACAATAATAGAACTAATTAACTTATCATAAAGTTCCATAGTTAACTCATAACTGACATTAGGTACTAATTTGAAATTTGGTCAGATTTGCCTCCCACTACTGATCTTATAACTATTAGTGTAAAATTTGATACTGTCGACTCCACATAACAAGTATTTGAGTACAAGTTTTTTTTATAATAGATCTATAGTTTTCACTCCCCATTTCTGAATCCCAATGATAATAAAAAATCCACTTGTGGTGAAAATCAGATAAAACTGATCATAAATCCATGTACTTATCATAGTTTGTTTTAAAATCACCTTTCCAAATAATTTGTTGAATTCTTGCATGCGCATCAATAATATAATTTACTAAAAATTCTAAATTATAAGAATTAGCATTATGATCCATACGTATTTTCTTAAATTTTTCAATCATTTTATTAACTTTTTCTTGATATGCACTAGTTCTTATCACATAAGGAGTTCTATAAACGGGAGCCATAATTTTCTGTAACAAATATAGAAAATATCAATTAGTATATATATATAACTTAAACAAATGAACAAGAACACATCTTGACATATAGTTCAAAATTAATCATCACTAGTTTTATATTTAATTTTTTTAATTAATTATTTAATTTCATCTTTAACCTAAAAAAAAATCAGTTATAAGTTGCCATCTTTGAGAGATTGTAACTCTCAATTTCCTTATTCATTTGTCATATTATACAATTTTAAATATGAAACAAATGGTATACTTTAATTTCAATTGAACATCAGAAAAGAAAATTTTGGATTATTCCATCCCAAACATTGTCATTATCCAACCAAATGAGCACTTTAACTCCATAAGTTAGGGATAAGGTGCAAGTTGGCTCCTAATGTTTTCCCTGAAAAACAAATAAACACCTAAAGAAAAATTTAACTAGAGAAATTAATTGTTAAGGTTAATAAGTCCCTATAGTAATGAAGCTTAACTTAAAACATTAACTTAACATTTAATGATGTTAAATTAATGCTACCAACCAACCAATTAACACTGAGCAAGAGTTTTACCTCTTCAATTAGTGAAGAAAAAGATTCTCAAGTTTCATAAATAATTCCCTACGCCTTCTTCTCTGAATTTAACCCTAGCTTACAATGAAATTACTGAAACAAACCTCCATTTGAAGAAAGTTTGTGTATTCTAATGAGGGTGCAAATAAAGAATGAGGTAGTGGACCTAACATTGTTAATGGAAATAGATTGCTCAAGGAATCTTAAAATTTGCAATGCATGTATGTTTTTTTGGTTATCTAAGTGTGTTTTTTTGTCATTGTCAAATAAAATAGGATTTTATTTAGTCATAATCGAGAAATAGTCCTCATTTTGTTTATTTTTCATCTAGAGGTTTTGTTTCAACGTAATCAAACAAGTAATAAACTTAGGATTTCTGTTACTTTAGGTTTCATTTCTCGGGTTTTAAATTAACAGAGTTAAAAAAATGTTTAAAATAAAATTAGAGGAATATTTAATGGTGATAATACATGTGTTAATTGGCATTTTGTGTTTATTTGTCTATTTGTATAGAATGGATACTGTTATTGATTTAAGGTTTAATTATAGGGGGAATGAAGGATTGAAGATGATGAATTGATATATGTTAATGGTGAAGTAGATGTTATTGTTGATTTTAATCTAGATTATTTGACTTATGATGCACTTATGGACAATTATAAAAATGATTTAGGTATTAGGAATGTCAAAGATATATTTATGCTTAAACCAGGGCATGGCTTAAATGATGGGTTATTTTTAGTTCATGATGATGAGACTATTAGGAAAGTGTTAAATAACATTAATAATTATAGTTGGGTGGGTGAGGTAGAGATTTATGAAAACCATGATTTAGATGTTCCTATTTACCATAAGGCTTTATTGCATTAGAGTGATCAGAAAACCATGCTAATGAGGTAGAAATTAGAGGATTGCTAGAGTATCTAAGCATAGAAGATAGAGAGCTAGTGATACATGGGCTGGGGAGACTATTGGGCCTGTTGGGATTAGTGAGGACTTAACTTTGACAAAAACCCTTCCTTTGACAATGATGCCTTTGAAATACCCACACAATGTTCTAGATTGAAACAAACTGAGAATGTAGGAAAGAGTGAAGGTGGTAGTAACTTAGATGTAGATATTTACAGTGGTCCTAGTGGATATGTGAGTGAATAAGATGCGACTGAAGTTGATGCTGAGAATGAAAAAGAAAGTGATGACTGCTATGATGAGGATAGTGATGTAAAAGACACTACACCACCAAGTGAAAAGGTTAGTATGATCAAGGTGATGGCCAACCCCACTTTATTTTCAAAATGATATTTGTTAATGTTATAGAAGTGAGGGAAGCCATAGCCAAATATGCAGTGGCTTTAGGTGTAAAGTTGAAAATAAACCTTAATGAGCCATATAGGATTAGAGTAAGAAGCAAGAATGAGCAAGATTGTCCCTTTGTGCTTTTGGTCTCTAAGGATGGCAAAAATCTTAGATTAGCAGCTAAGACTTTAGTGAGTGAGCACAACTGCTTTAGGAATTATTCAATCCCTAGTGCTATTGCTAATTTTTTAGCAAAATATTTTAAAGAAAAAGTGTATAAGAATCCTAAGTATAAGGTAGTAGATATAAAAAGTGATGCAAAAAAGATTCTTAAGATAAATGTTAGTGAAACTAAATGCAAGAGGTCAAAGATATAGATTTTAAGAGAATTAGATGAGAGCTTTAAAATGGAGTTTGGATATTTGGTAACTTATGTCGAGGCATTAAAGTGAAGCAACCTAGGAACTAAGGCTGAGATTGAGATATGCAAAAAGGTTTTGAAGGAAAATATGAGGGTCTTTAGAAGAATGTTTATATATTTTGAAGCATGTAAATAGAATTAGCTTAGTGGGCATGGGCCTTTGATAGGCCTTGATGGTTGTTTTTTAAAGGGTGTGACTAAAGGACAAGTACTTACAACCGTAAGGAATGATGCAAATGACCAAGTGGTGCCAATTACTTAGGCAATGATCAACAAAGAGAACAAAAATAATTGGACGTTGTTTTTGTGTTGGTTGGCTCAAGAGCTTCAGCTTGGTGATGGATAAAAAATTGCTTTGATCTCAGATATACAAAATGTAAATTATAAAGTCTAATATGATATTATTTGATCTTTTGCTATTGCTTATCATTTTGCTAATGTTAATTATCATATGTATGCAGGGTATAATTGATGTTGTTGGCAAGTATTACTTGAGACAAAGCACAAATGGAGTGCTAGACATATATAGGCCAATTAAAGCAAAAAATGGAAAGGAGGGGAATTAAAGAAGTTTTGGATTTGTGCTTAGAGCACTTATGATGAAGAATTCAAAGATAATTTGAAGAAATTGGGTGAGGTTAGTCTGGTATTAGTTTACTTGATATATATATTTTTTGATTTATGCTGAGATATATTTAAAAAATAAATATACTTGATTTTAACAACTGAGCAAAAAAGCAACTGAAGATTTGATGAAATATAATCCTTCCTACTGGTGTAGAGCTTACTTCAACATACTTGAAGACATCATATTGCAAACAATGGATAAAATCAAGGATAATAAAAAGCTAATTGATAAATGGGCGAATGATTGGAGTCCAAAAGCTATGGAAGATGTTACAAGACAATAAAGATAATGCTTTTGGATGCAAAGTGATCTTCAATGGTGATTTTGGGTATAAGATAGGGGAAGGTGAGGATAAGCATATTATGATGTTGGACAAGCATCAATGCATATATAGGGTATGAGATCTCACTGGAATCTCATGTGAGCCTGCCATTTGTGCTTTATATCACTTTAAGATTGATCTAGAATCTTTTATGAGTAAGTGGTATCACATGTCTACTTATGTCAATAGTTATTAATATCCTATACAACCTGTTCCAAGTAAGAAATTTATGAGATGTGAGGAATTTTAACCAATTAAGCCTCCACCAGTGCCAAAGTTAGCTGGCAAACCAAGGAAAAAGAGAATTAGAGTTTCTAATAAGCCTAACACCATTGAAAACTTGTCAAAGAAGGGGAAAAAACAAAGTTGTGGGATTTATCATGGTGAAGGACATAACAAAACTAGCTATCCAAATAAGGGCAATAAGGTTTGTGTTAGTTCAATTTTTGGTGTTGTGCATTGTTCATTTGGTTCTAAATTTTTGTTTATAATTACATTATGGTATGATTAACATGTGCCACCTACTAAGAGAACTACTCAAAGCACTTAATCACAACCAAGGACTAGAGGGACAAAAGATGCACCTGTAACTAGCCATGGAGCTGCTCCTAGAGAACAACTTGCTTTAAACTCAACCTACCATGGAAACAATTCCAATTTAAGCAAATCAACAAGACCAGTTGGATATGGGTGTTACATTGATCTAAATACTAGAAGTACAATACTAAATGTGAGTGATATGTGTTTGTGTGTATTTAAATGCGAGTTCCTATGTGTTTGTGTGTATTGAAATGTGAGTTCCTATGTGTTCATGTGTATTGAAATGTGAGTTCATATGTGTTTTACAGCCTGGAATGAAAAGTGAAACTATTATTGTAAAAGGACCTTCCCAATCTGTTGCTAATCTTGATGCCCAAACAAGGTTTCTAATACCTAATGAAAGACAACTCAAAAAGGAGAAGATATAAAGCACCTTCATCAAACCCCACAATGATAATTAGCCATGCTGGAGATGGCTCAATAGTCATTACACCAACTAACTTGCGATTCTAGATTCCACGTCTATAGTGGATAAGATCTCTTGCAGCTACAACTAGGCAATTGCAAGCATATAGAGATGAAATGAGGGCTATGCAAAGACAACACCAAACTGATGCAAATGGTTTTGCAACAATACAAACTCAGTAGTTTTGAATAAAATTAACTTTTTGTTGATAATTTTATGCATATAAAATAATGTTTTTGTATGTAAGTTTCTCAGGAACTTTTTTTTAAAAAATCAAATCCTTAGCAACTTTAGGAATTAGAAATTACTATGAGAAATATAATTTACTTTTGGTTATCATTATTTCAGTTGTAATAGATTTCCATGACATTTGTTACTGCTGAAATGAAAATTTTGTTATTTTGCTACTTGAATTGTCCAAGTTATTCTTTATTGTGATTCAATTAAGTTGATTAAGTTAAAATCAATGTCATTTTGTGACTACTGAAATTAGCAGCATGTAATTTTTGCTAATTGCCTTGTTGATGTTATGATTTAATGTTAATAATGTCATTTTTTACTCAATTAAGTCAATATGTCATTTGTTACTCAATTTAATGTATTTTACTCCTCTTAAACTCATGATTCAATTAACCTAAATGGATAATCAACCACAACACTAAACATTATATTTTAGCTAAAGGAATAAACAAAGACAATTTCAAATCAATAGCAACTTTGAAATCAATGCAATTTGAACCAATTTTCCATTAACTGCTAATTTTGTAGTTATTCAACCTCATAGGCATTCCAACAAAAAACTTCCATAAACCCTCAAACATAATTAAACTTCCATTACAATTCCATGGCTACAATAATTAACCTCACTAACCTAAAATAACACTAAAACTAATAATATAATCCAAGAAACCAAGGCAACAATATAGCCATGCATTATTTTCTTCTTTAAATTATTTTCTCTACCATATGAGACTTCTTTATCCTCCTAAATTAATTCCATAACTCATCAATATCAGTCGCAATTTTAGTACCAGTCACCTCCCCATTTATGCTTACCTTCAATTGCTTATTCTCAGCTAATAGTAACTTTCTCTACACTTTTAACTTATTCAACAAATCTCTGACCCTCCCAATAACTGCATGATCATGCCATTCAAAATACTCACATCTCTTCACTTGCAATTTCAATAAAAAAAATGGTAATTAATTTCAATAAAAATGCCTACTACTTTAATTAACCTCAAAACTTATCAAGCCATACTTACTTCATAGTTAGGACAATCCTAAAATCTGTGCCTAGCATTCTCATCTATCCATCACATAACCTTCACCCTAAACCTCATATTTTGACCTTTGCAAAACTTCAGAGGTCCATCATAATCAATTTTCATGTTTCCTCTCATACCTAAGTTTGTTGTTAATGATGAAGAAGACGTCACCGCTTTCAAATTTGTGGACTGCAAATTGTGGAATACAAATTTTTTGTTTTCAATTTAGTAAGAACGAACCAAATTTTGATTTGAATTTAGAACAAATTATTTGTATTTAAAGGAGAAAGAAGTTTCTTAAAAAAAAAAAAAAAGATTAAAGAGTCAAATATTACTATTGCCACTTTACACGTTAGCAAAATGTAATGGAAAACAATGTCGTTGCCTTTTCTCTTTAATATAGGGGCTAAAATAACTGCAGTAATTAATTTTTCTAGTTAATTATCATAAATTTTTTTTTAGGAACTTATTTATTTTTCAAAAAAAAGATTAGGGGTCAATTTACACCTCATACATAAGTTATTATTTTACTCAACTACTCAATTTATTTTTTTAAAAAATATCAGTTACTGTACATCCTTCAAATGAATTTCTTTTTCAAGATATTATCACAAATAAAAGAAAGAAATGGAACCAAATCCTTGAACAATCAAATATATGCAAAATATAAAAAATGATATCTGGCGCAGTATCCAACAAATAAAAATAAAAAAAAATGAAATGGTCAAATCCACCATTAACATGATGGATGGTCATGTGCACCACAAGCAAGGAATTCCGAGGGCCCATAAAAGCATGAAAATAAATTAGGAATTTTATGGTTTCTTCTTTTTTTAAAAAAAAAAAAACAAGCGAAGCCACAAGTGATAAAGTAGCAAACTTATTTTATTATTATTATTATTATCAAAATAGAATTGGAGCCAATTCGATGCATCAGTGATGGATCCAAGTTTGCAATATCTATTTTCAGTAGCAAACATGTGATGTTTCTTTTACAATACGAAATATAACACAACAAAAAATAAAAACTCTAAAGCGTGCCATATGAAAAAATATGACAAAATCCAAAGTCATTACAAATAATTCATGTTCAATTTATATTGCACACTATAATACCAATCAATTTGGCTCTGATACCAATGATGAAGAAGGAACAGTAAAAAAAATACTTATAGATTTCTTCTACTAAAATTTCTCAAACGATCGATAATTTATATTATTAGTCTAGAAAAATAATCATCAAAAAATATTTTATTGTTCACAACCTATATATTTCTTTTTGCATATATAAAAAAGTTATATGCTGTTTATTATTTTTGTATGTCCTTTTTTCATATATTATTTAATACATTGTTTTTATATATATAATTGTTATAAACAATTTTCATTGCAATAAATAGTTATATTTGTTGTGGTAACCACTGTTAGCAGTTATCCATTTTAACACATATTTTAATTAAAAAATAAATGAATCTAGATTGACTCTTCATATGCGACCCCGGTCTATATTCTAACAAATATTTTAATTTTATTAATATTTATAAGTATATTTTAAATTACAATTTGCAATTCTGCAAAAAAATCAGTTAGTTGAATTTTATTATTATTATTATTTAAAGAATATCAGCTAGTTGAATTAAGAAACCGTTTAGTTAATTGATTCCACCTTTTTTTTTTTTTTTATTTTTAAAGAAAAGGAAAAACACTGTTTCAACGGTGGGAAGTAGACTTGCTATAAAACAACAAAAAGAACAATAATCAGCATACACAAACGCAACCCAAATGATCTATCCGCAAACCGAAATTCGGTTCGGGCAGAGGCTATTCCTCTAATTCCATCACTCACCATCCGAACCAGTGAAAATAATAATAATAAAACGAATCTCCATGCCCACCGGCACCCCGTCGCCGGTCACCCTTCCTCGCTCGTTTCCTCTTATTTTATCTTATTTTTAATAAAAATAAAATCCATTTTCACACACTCCTTCTCTTTCTCTTGCAGACCAGACACCTAAAATCTCTCCTTTTATGAACACCGTACAGTGCAGATAATGCAAATATTTTTTTTAAAAGCGGCGTTTATGATTTGTTAAATAATAATAATAATAATAATTGCAATGCGCGAGTGAATAATGGAACCGTAGGAGATGGCCCAGTACAGGCAATCCGGACACCATTGCACAAACGGAACGTCGTCGGATCACGTCTCCATCGGCATTCGCGCTTCTTCTTCCTCTTCTCCTCAGCAGCAGCAGTGTAAGCCGGTTCGGGTTCGCCGATCAGCTCGATCCGATAAGGCCCGGGCGGCTGGCGGATTCTCGATCGGTGTGGTCGTTGTTTTCCTTTGTTTCGTGCTTGCTGTTACTGCCTTAGCTTACTGTCTCCTCTCCGCGGACAACAAAAAAGGTTTGGATAGTTTTATTATTATTTGTTTTGCTGTTGCTGTTTGTTTGGTTTCTGAGAAACAGCACGAAAAGAAAATGTAGCTCAATTTGGGTTTAGTTAACCGTCGTTTTATTTTTTCCACATATATATTTCTGTTATATAATATTTACTATCCGGATGATTCATAATATGAAAACTGAATGAGAGAATAGGAAGTATTTGACTAACTCTAGTAGTTGCATGAAGCTGAAATTGTGAAATATGAACAAGAAATTGCATTGTGTATGCAATAGTAATGATGATGCTTTGGTGCGGCTATAACTTTGGTGTTCGTACTGGTGCAGAAGTAAGCGTTCCTCATGTTGATGATGATGACGACGAGATAAAGAGTGATCTTGATTTTCTTACCAATGTTACACGGACGGACAGTTTCAGAGTTCTTGGGTTTGGCCATGGTTCAGTGGGGCATGGAAGGGATTCTAGGGATTGGGACAGAGATGATAGGAGAAGGGATGGAGATTATACTGAGGATGATGTGGTCCATGATGGCCATGAAGATAGGGATGAATCTACTGAAAAGGGGTATGATCCGGTGAAAGTGAAGGATGGGAAGGAAAAGAACTCTCATGATGATTATCTTAAGGACTTGGATCAGAGAGGAGTTGGGTTGTACAATGAAGATGGGCGTAAAGAACTGAAAAGGTATGAAGCAGAGTATGAGGCCTCACTAAACAATGCTGGTCAATCAAGAAAGGAAAATGATATTAAAAATCGGGATCTTGATGATGAGAATCATGGAGAGCCAAATGAGGTAATTGATACTGATAATGAGTATGATGATGGTATAGATGCTCATGATTCTCATGTGGAGGACTATGGTGATCCTGAACATGACAGTGGGGGCCACACTACTCTAGGAATATCCCATGATGAAGATGATAGAGATTCCTCCAATTTCCATGATGCTGAAACTAAGGATCAAAACATTGCCAAGGACAATCTGGAAGTTCCTGAGACTATATTACAGAAGTCCTTGAATTCCAGAACACTGGATAATGCTGACAGTAATTCTCGACAAGTTCATTCGAGTGTCGGTCAATCTACAAGTAAATCACGGTCAGATTCTAAAAGAAAATCAAGACGTCGAAAGTTTTCTGGTAATTTTACTTTCTTCATCTTCATCTTCCATAATGTTATTGTATTTGATACCTTAATTGCAATTCAAGTTGACTTTAGCTAAATTATAGCTTTGTGCTTCTGCAACTTTTATTTTTGTTTTTCCATGGAAGAATCATTATAAAGAAATGTTTGGAATACCTTAATTCCGCCACAACTTTCTGGATTTAATCAAGATTGTGGGTGTTTCCATTTTGTTAAATATTACATTTAGGTGTTTATGTTGCTCAGTTCTGCAATTTATGTGAATGTGGCTTCTTTTATACTGCATGAGCATGACAGACATAATGATGTGAAATGAGATGAACTAAAATATTATGGATTTTGAGATGTATTAAGTACGCATGGATCTTCCTTACCATCCCTATAGATTTAATATAAGGAAGTTTCACAAAAGAGGTATGAATGATAGTATATGTAGAGCAAAATAGGAAGATACCTTATCCTCCTTGTTATAACATTGTTTCTTTCCATTAAAAAAAAGTTAAAATATTAACCTGTTTAGGCTTATTCCAATAGTGTGCATTTCTACTTATCTCATTGTTTAGGCTTATTTTTGAGATTTTTTTTTAGTGGGGGGTGGGTGGGTGTTGATAATTCTGTATCTAAAAGTTTCAATGTTGCATATTGTCTCAATTTATATTGTTTTTGGATGGATTTGCTGACATGCTGTGCAGGCTATTGCAGTTCCAAGCCCCATGGTTCACAGTTTAAAGATGGTGAGGAGGGCTGCTTTAGCTATCTAGCCAATCTAAACTTGTGCATTTTTCAAAACAGACTTTGCATTTAGCACCCTTACATTTTCAGCTTCTGCTCGTAGAATAAATTTAAAGAATAAAATATCAAACTTAATGCAAATCACAAGAATTCTTATGCATATATATATATATATAGGCCCCTTATTCCACTATTAGAATTTTATTTTTTCTTATTTTTGTCTCAATTGGATTGCTTGCAATGCACATCTGTAAGTTTCCAATTTCAATTTATATCCTGATAACATTTTCTACAAGCTATCTTATGTTTATATAAATTTTCTGTATACATCTATTTCTCTAGAGATACATTTTGTCTATTATTGCTATGTTTTGATGCTTGATATTATTAGTGATCCATTCCGGAACTGGTAGGTGATCTATTTACAGTACCTCTCAGAGTCCCCAAATTGCTGGTTGAATAGGGCTAAAGTACTAATGCTGGAGCCATATTGTGTCTTACATGCCTTGCTTGACAGGTTCTTGTGAGATGAAGTTTCTAAATTCTACCACGCAGCTTGTGGAGCCTTTTGAAAGTCGAAAGTTTGCAAGATTTTCCTTGCAGTATGTTGAAATGGAGAACCCCAACGTGGAGGAACAATGGGAGCCAAGATTTGCTGGGCATCAGAGCTTGCAAGAACGGGAAGAATCATTTTTGGTACACGATCAAAGAATAAATTGTGGCTTTGTTAAAGGTCCTGAAGGATCCCCAAGTACAGGATTTGATTTGGCAGAAGATGATGCAAATTATATGAGTAGATGCCACATTGCTGTGATTTCTTGTATCTTTGGAAATTCAGACCGGTTGAGGTCACCTGCTGGGAAAATGGTATGCAAACTTCTATCTTGGTAAATAAAGTATGCAGGAAATATTCTGGTGCATATTCTGCATTTGATATCAGTTACTGCCATTCATTTTTTGTGTTTGACGGGATACTTTTATTCATAGTCAACCTTGATGTGTGTTTAAACTGTTTCTTATGCATGTCTCCTTATCTTTGAGTTTTTTTTTTTTTTTTTTAAAAAGAGAAATATCTGGTGCCACCTAGATCATTGTGAATTCAAATTCTTTCCTGTCTTTAGGATTTCGAAGACCAACTTTTGGCATCAATTGGAAGCCTTTAATTCCATCAGCTGGAACCTTTATTGAAATTGTGGCTCTAAATATTGTGTAAAAGTTGTGGAGGGGACGTGAAGCATGTCCTTATTATATGCTGAATTTTTTTCATTGTTTTTTCCCCATTATGACAACTAGCTATACCATTTATGTGCCAAGTTGCCTTTAAGATGTGCCATTACCTTTGGCAGTGTGCTAATATCCAAATATCATTTAAGGTAGTTTTTTGCTGTATCATATTTCTCTACTTGTATCTCCATGATTCAAGTACTCAATTTTGAGATATATCTGCTTACTACCTTTCTCTTTGTCTCCTTCTGTGGTTTTCTTCATTCTTTTTATGCTGTCATTTGCATACTTGTTTTTTTACTTCTTTATTTGATTTTTTTTATTTTTTTTTCTCTTGATGGGGATGGATGTGTGGGTAGGGGTCTGGGTTTATTCAAACAGTTGCATTAAAAAATTTGGCGCCTTAGCTGAGGTGTTTCTTTGAACAGTTGGATCTCTGTTTACAACAATTTTAATTTAGTACAAGTGATCTTTCTGTTCTTAATTCCATGAACTATTTGAAGATTAAAACTACACTGCTAGAACAAACATTGGGGTTGACTAGAACTGTGAGTATAAGACGTGCCTGGAAGTGCTTTATCAGACTTCATATTGTGGTTTAAGCGAGGGCGTAATGTGTTGCAATGCAAATGACATTGGAATTTTATAAAATTTTCTGCTTAGGTTATAATAAGGCAAAGGCTACTGTTCATGGAAGACTATTTCTGGATGTTAATTCCCGCTTTGTCTTTTATCTTTTTTTGTTGACTATGGTGTGGAAGAAAAATGGCATGAGTTAAATTTTTACCTTGAACTTTGCAACATGATGCAAATGTGTTTCTTATAGTATTTTTATACAAGCAATTACTTTTAACTATTAAAGTTGTACCTTTTAGGCTGCAGAGCTATATTACTAGTGACTTAAGAGTTGAGTTGGAGGCCCATTGTCGAAGTGGCATGCCAAGTGTCTTTAAAATGCTAAGTGCTGATGTGGCAAGTGGGATCTGCCATTTTGAAGACTACCAAAAAAATTGACCGCTATGATTATGGACTAATTGGCAAAAACCACATCCCTAAGTGTGTGCACTAGCCTTTGTTCTTGACTAATCTATAATTTTAAGGCACTTGGTTGGAATCTACATAGAACATTCAAAATTTAGCTAATTATATGGGTACAGCTGAAAATGCCACCTGGATAATAGGCTTCCAGCTTGTTCTGGGTCATTAATAGTAATATTGCTTTTGTGAGCTGAAATGTTTATTTGATTGTATTAAATCATACGCATTCCAAAAACTGGTTAGTTTTTGGTAAAAATTTATTCCTATTTCCAGTGAACATAATGTGGTTTATCGTATGTGAAAGGGATAGAGAGCTTTTGGATCATCTCTTCTCTTTCTGGGGAAAGTGGGATATAGTTTCTCGATCTGTTATTATCATGTTACTCATTTGTGCTACTGTGTACAACTGGACTATGTTTGGAGTGGTTTGTACTTGTCTTATGTTGGGCAGTTGGTGTGAGCATGAAGATGGGCTTTTGAAGAGGAGAAAATGAAGCTCAATATACTGAGGGAAAGACAAAGTTATGTGCTTAAAATGCCCTCTGTGGTTATCTATATCCTATCAAATGGTCACTGCATTTCTTTATCTGGAGTTTCTTTGATATATTGAATTTTGGATCATGGTTAGTATGAGATAAATGTTCCACATAAATGGGGTTGCGTTGCTTTTCTTTGTTCTTGTTCTATGTTTTTACATGCTGAGCAGGTAATACTAGTCACTTTTATACCGACTTTATTATTATTATTTTTCCATATTTTGGCAATCTTTCATCTACAGGTATACTGTTTGTGTATATGTTAAACATGATATGACCTTACTGTTTTCTATTTTCCGAGTCTGGCCTTTCTCGTGTGTTGTGCTGATGTATGGTTGGCAGCTGGGTAGAATAACTTCCAATTTTATTTAGGATAGAGTGATATCTTTTAGGGATTCTTAGGTGACTGAAGAACAATTGAGGTGAAGATCTTAAAATCTCGGACACTTATTGGGCTTTAACCAGCTGTTTATGTTGCATACCATGTTAAGCATGCTTCCTTCTTTCCCCCTAGCTTGCTGCACTGTGTTTTTATAAACTGGAAGAGGAAATTTATCACTATCCTATGATTTGTACATGTTGCAACCCATTTTAATCTTGGATTTTCACCCCTTTTTTCAGGTCACTCGTTTATCAAAGAAAAATGTCTGCTTTATCATGTTCGTAGATGAAATTACTTTGCAAACACTTTCTTCAGAGGGTCACATGCCAGATAGAGCAGGTTTTATTGGTTTATGGAAGATTGTAGTGGTGAAGAATCTACCATATACTGATATGCGGAGAGTGGGCAAAATACCAAAATTGTTGCCACATCGGCTTTTTCCTTCTGCAAGGTAAGAATTAGACTTCATGATTAATATGATTGTCTTGTAACGCATATAAATTTCTGGTGAACACTGCAGTGTTATTATATTACAAAGTTTTAATTAATATCATTTAAAAGTATCTAGGTAATAATTTCATTAATGTGTAATTATTTATCACCTTGGACATTTTTTTTTTATCTTAATAAGATTATTCAAGATAATAATGAAAATTATCATAAGCAATTAATATCTTACACAGTTTAAAATTTTATGTAATATCATTGTAATATAATAACTTATACGTCACTGTACCCAAATTTTAATTTGCTTTAATACGCAGTTTATAATTATTTATTCCAGTAGTTTCTATTGCTTGTAACACTTTAGGCTGCTTATGTATTGGGTTCCATTCAAATAAGGAATAAAAAAAGGTAGAGCTAACAGCAGCATTACCTTCTTGGAGATTCGGGAAGAATTTGAGAAGTTTTCTAGACATCCAATCACAGATGGAATGGAACTTAATCTTTTTCTTTGAGGTTTACATTCAATAGGGATTCATTGAGATGTTTGGAGAATGGTTAGGTATAATACTCCTTTCCCTCTACCTTGTTTGTGGATCACAAGTAACAGAGAATTGTGAGGAAATAATCTGATACATACAAGAAAACAAAAAAAAAAAATAAATAACAGAAATAGTTACAGTATAGCAGTCTCCTTTCTTTTTCTGGAAAATAATTTGGCCATTTACTTTGTCTTCTCTCGCTTATAACTAAACTGTACTTGTTTAAGACACAGTTATTGGACTCTTGTAACTGATGTGGATGATCAGTAACTGGTAGCGATACTGATTTTAAAAAAACCATTTAATGTACCCATTCTGGATATGGATGTGTACCCTTACCTGAATTTTTTGAAATGGCAAAGCACCCTTTATTTGTTGCTTTAGTAAAAATAGATATTCTAGTACTCTCAGATTGCATTTCTGTGGGGTTGATTTTGGTTCAATGTTTAATGGGGCACTCCAATTTGGTTGGTTCTAGTACTCACTTTATAGAGGAAGAATGAATTATTTTATGCATGGGAACTGGTATGTGTCTTGAAAATATTCCAAGATACTTGTACATTTTGGTTCAGCATTTATAAGGGCGCTGCTTCACTTTGCAGCTGTCACCTAGAAGTGACATGTTGCAACTAAGCATCCAGACCCAGCACCATTCTCAGAGGCAATCTTTGTGTGCATATGTGCGCATAGGGAATTGATATCCTAAATTCTGCACATTTCTATATGAAATAGATACAGAAACTGGTTTTGTTGCTTTCATTGCTTATTGAAATTATTATCATCTTTCTGGATAAGCATGGATCTCTAAATCTTTTGCATATTAATGTTTTCTCAGATATTCAATCTGGTTGGATAGCAAATTACGCCTTCAACTTGATCCTCTGCTTGTTCTGGAATATTTTCTGTGGCGGAAAGGTCATGAATATGCCATTTCTAATCACTATGATCGCCATTGTGTATGGCAAGAGGTTGCACAGAACAAGAGATTGAACAAGTATAATCATACTATTATAGATCAGCAATTTACTTTCTACCAGGCTGATGGACTGAAAAAATTTAATGCCTCTGATCCAAATAGGCTTCTTCCCAGTAGTAAGATATTTTCCTTCTTTTAAATTTTTTTGAGGTGGAAGTTGCAATTCATAACATGAATTCCCTTTTTCCTTCCCTAATTAACAAGATATGTTTTGTTTTTTCTACAGATGTACCTGAAGGGTCTTTAATTGTGAGAGCGCACACTCCATTGTCAAACTTGTTCTCCTGTCTTTGGTTCAATGAGGTCGATCGATTTACTCCTCGTGATCAACTGAGTTTCGCATATACTTACCAGAAATTGAAGAGAATGAATCCTGGCAAACCATTTTATCTTAACATGTTCAAGGTGAAGAATTTTATTGAATTTATCTCCACCAAAGTGAATAGCAAGAGCAATAATAATTTTTAAAGTTTTTAATTAAAACCAGTTGGTCATAATTATTCCCCATTGCAACTGATAACAATATAAAAATATAACCACAGTATCGATTTTTATTTTTAGTTGGTTTTTATTTTTATTTTTTTCTGGTTGCAGGATTGCGAGAGAAGAGCTGTAGCAAAATTGTTTCGTCACAGGTCAGATGAGAAGCGAAATAGTCTCCATCAACAAGCAACAGAATGAAATGAAACAATACTTTGTCTCTCTTTGGGTGCCCTATTTCTGTACATCATTCTTGGCCACACGTAGATTTAGTACCTGATGATGCCCCAAAATTTGCAGTAAGTGCTTGACTACGTGGTACTTCGAAACTTGCTATGCGAATGTGAAGGAAAAATACATAGTAGATGGTATAGTTACTTGGAAATTATTTGTTGGGGTGAGGTAATATTGCTCCACGTTTCTACGACTTCAATTAAGTACTGATCTGTGGAAAAGTTACTTCATTGTACCCATTCCATTCTAAATTCTTTCTTTAGTTCCATTTTGAGGGTAGCCATTCACCAAATGCCTTTTGTACCATTACATCTGCTAGCACTACACTTGTGTTTCTCCTGTATTTTTGGATTCTATTAATTTTTCTATACAGGTTGGATATCAATATTGGCTTTTTTGTAACAAATTTTGATGGGTAACAAGCATGATGATACATTCTTGGTGTTGATGCGAAATTTAATGTTACTATTGACCAAATGGTAATTTATCGTAGTGTACTTCATCATATTTCTCTCAAGAAAATATCTTTATCTAATCTATAATTGCTCCTTGGAAATTCAAAATTCAGTTGTTTTATATTCATGTATTGGATTTGTACAAGATATTTCATATTTACATGAACATGGGAGATGCAAAATCCAAATTTTCTTTTGGCTAATTTCACAAATCTTAAGGCCGTTTCAATACTACTTGAAGGTCGAAGTTCATTTCTCTTACAAGTTTCATGGTTTTTATGTGATATTTCACAATTCTGAACACCATTTCAACACTACTTATCCGTCAAGTTCTTTTTTTTTTTTTTTTTTTTTTTTACAAGTTTCATGTTTTTTATGTGAATGATATATATATATATATATATATATA